>JAWWLV010000179.1:63428171-63445951 GCA_035041135.1 Platyrinchus mystaceus
TTCCCTGTGTCCTGTCCCTCCATCCCTTGTCCCCAGTCCCTCTCCAGCTCTCCTGGAGCCCCTTTAGGCCCTGGAAGAGGCTCTCAGGTCTCCCTGGAGCTTTTCATCTGTAGTGCTTCATTATGCTCAACCCTCCATCACTGTCCCCTGTTTGGTGCTTATTTCAGAAACATACTAATAATTGTGCAAACAAATTATTAATGTACTGATCAGTTTAGTAAAAACATTAATGAGAGGGGATATCCTAATTTATTTTTGTCACTCAGTCATATTACCCTGAACTGGATATGTGTAGAATAAGCCTTGGTAAAAGCAAGACTGTGGGTTTTTAACAAGTGTTGACTCTCATTATTCTTCTGGTTTTAGAGTTTGTAGCAAATACAAGCAGCCCACTAATAATAAATAAAAATATTGCCTGCAATGGAGTATGTTTTGGTTTTCAATATGAAGGTCTTAAATATCAATTTATTCTCCTGTCTTCTGGGTGCTTTTTCATTGTTAGTTGCCTTTTAAACACAGAAGAAAAAGACACGTTAAGCAGCAAATCATCCTTCTTACCTTTGTAACAAGGGATGTGTGTGTTTGGAGGCAGTGAGGATGGCTGTCACACTGCTCCTCCAAAGAGGAGGATTTATTTTCTGCAGGATCTGATGGAGGTTTGGTTGTTGCAGACAGGTTGGCAGTGGGGATGGTGGCAGACAACTCCTGCCAGCTGGAAGTTTTGGGGCTGATGGAGGGAGGGAGGCAGGGACAGGGGCATGGCCAGGAGCCCAGGCAGGGGCCAGGGCTGAAGGAGGGCAGGGTTAGAGGGAATACCGGGAAGGAATTCCCTGGGAGGGTGGGGAGGCCCTGGCACAGGCTGCCCAGAGAAGCTGTGGCTGCCCCTGGATCCCTGGAAGTGTCCAAGGCCAGGTTGGACGGGGCTTGGAGCAACCTGGGCTGGTGGAAGGTGTCCCTGCCCATGGCAGGGGGTGGCACTGGATGGGTTTTAAGGTCTCTTCCCAGCCAAACCAGTCTGGGATTCTGTGGGCAGAGGCTGTGGGAGGGGCTGTCAGCTGGGGTCTCACAACAGGCAGTTTGGGCACAGCTGAATAATAAATAACATTTTTAACCAGTGTAAGGAAGGAGTTGGCTGATTTCAGGAGAATGAAGTGCTGCAGGGAGATTCAAATGAGCAAATGTATCGCTCCTGCAATGGGCCAACATTAATAGGTTAATAATTAATTAAAGGCACTAAGAGGTTTCTCTTAGTGATCTTCTGGATCTGCATTACTCTGGGATAGCTGGTCACTACCTGCAGGGTCATGGAGAGTCCTGAGATTGCTTTTAGGGAAATGGATAAGGAAGGGAGAACTCCTGCTCTTCCTTTCAAGCCAGCAGAAGGCTCTAAAACCTGCCTGGGTTTTGCAGGAGCTTTCAGTGTGCTGCACGTCTCGGATGCAATTAAACAGAAATTGGCACAGATCTCCTGGGCTCTCTCCCTCACCTTCCAGCAGCCATGCCCTGGGCACTCTCACTCCCGGTTCAAACATTCCCTTTCTCGCAGGTGGACGGGAATCACCTCTGCCTTTAACGACATCTGGGTAAAACTAACCCTTTTCTGTCCCTCTCTGAAATTAGCGGTGAAAAGAAAACCCAGAGAGGGGTGAAGAGTGTTCAGGTACCAGCACTGCAGGACTTGCTGCTTCCCAAGGAGCTTGTGCTTCACCTCATCCTTCAAAGCAGGAGAGAACTGACCTTTCTTACAGCTGAAAGGAACAATCAAGGTATTTGTGTTCTCTGACCTTATGAATTGTTCAGCACGAAGGCTGTTTACAGACACTTTGTTATTTCAATCTCCATTGAAAAGGGTTTCTCCAACACATGCTGAAGAGCTTCATTTGAGTTTCTCTTTCATCGTTTCTGCTTTCCACTGAATTTTTCTAAATCCTCTGGGATTCAATTAGCAGCCGGGAAATTCCGGGAGCCTCCTGCCTCCCTGTGCTGCATCCAGAAGTGACCCAGTGCTGAGCAGCCTCAGTCTCTCTCCTGAATAATTCAGAGAGCTCTGCAGGGCAGGGCAGGACTTAAATGAGTGTTGCAGCCTGATTTTCCTAAACTTGTCACGCTAAGGTGGAAATACCACACATCGGGAACTGGCACCTACATCTGTTTAGTCAGACAGGCCTGTAGTGACATGTTTGAAGCAATATTTACCTGTATAAATATAAACACTGAAATAAATACTGATTTTGATCTTTATTTAGGTAAGAGTGCTTAGACACATTCTTGTCAAAACACTTTAGTTCTTAAAGATATTTTCTGCTAATTCTTAGCAAGGTTCACGTAAAGCCAACACACTTGAAATGTTTTTGCTGTTTGATAACTGTGTAATTAAAACCTGAGCCTCCTCTGTTCCTTCACTGCATTGCCAAGAGACTTGGGGCATTAAACCCTCTCCGGTGTGTGTCCAGCAGCAGAGCTGGACAGCTGAACACAGCTGGACTGCCAAACTTCCCATCAGCAAAGCTCCAGATCACTCACACAGCTGGAACTGGCAGAGAGCAGCGACGCTGCCCTGTCCCGTGCACAGCTGTGCGGACCAGAGGGTCTTCCGAGCACCTTAACAAAGACACGCTCAAACTTCATTAAACCATGAATACTGTAGGTGCAAAAGACCTTCTTAATCTCCCTGGAACAAGCCTAATTAAGTTCAGTTTCCTATTAGAGCACGGCGATAGTTACCAGCAGAAGTGAGAAAAGCAATTAACTCCTTCAAAGTTCAAATCCAGTGAGATCGATCAACAAAGGCAGCGTTAAGCAAATGTTAAGGCTGCGTGGTGGGTGAAGCAGCCGAAGTCAAACCCATCAACATCCCAACAACACAACCCCACTGCTTCACAGCCTGTGCTTCCCACGTAGACCTTAAATACTTCATTGTCCCTCGGTTAAGACAAGGGTCAGGTGTGACAGGGCTCGTGGTGTCCCCCGAGCGTCAGCCAGTCTCTCTTTGAGAAAATCATGTCAGATTTGGCAAAAATACAGTAATGTGTCACAGAAATTGTCATCAGATTTTGTATCATTTTAGATGACAATTGTCTAAAATCCAGCTATGCCACACTTAGCATGGAAGATATATAGATATAATTATATATAATGTAGCATTACAAGGGTTTTGTAAGAGCTGACTCAAACCCTTGCTGTGGATATCTGGCACAAAGTGAGAGGAAAGGAAGTGTATCAGTACTGCAACACAGAACACACGGGATGGCCCAGATAATTACAGACCTGTCAGTCCAACATCAATCAGAAAATGGAACAGAGCAGCTGCTATGGAAGTTAATCAAGAGAGAGCTACAAGAATAAGATACAGTCAGGGCTGCTTTGCCAATCTAATTAGCTCTTTTTTGGGCAACTTTCCCATTTTAAAAGTCTCGCAGGGTGCTCAGGGAAACTTCAGCAGCACTCACCGGTTGGACCAGTGTCCCAGAGGGGTATGGGAGCCTGGGGAGGCTCTGCAGGAACAGGAATGCTGGAAGAGCCAAAAAAGAGTGTCAAAGGCACATCCTGGTAGAGCTGCTGCTGGGAGAGAGCAGGGCAGATGGAATAGTCTGGGGACACCTCCTGAGGAAGCAGAAATGCAGGGAAAGTGGGATTTTCATAGAATCCCAGAATGGTTTGACTTGGAAGAAACCTTACAGACCATCTCATTCCACCCCCTGCCATGGGCAGGGACACCACCCACTATCCCAGGATCTCCAAACCCCACCCAGGCTGGCCTGGGACACTTCCAGGGATGGAGAGTCTGCAGTTTCCTGCATGGCAGGGGTCTAGGGAGGTCAGCTTGGCTGCAGGTGGGAGCTGAGGCAATGCTGTCAAGGGGACAGACAGGCTGCTGCTCTAGAAGAGCAATTAAGAATCCAACAAACTTACCATGAGTCTGGGAATTTGGAAATCAGGGTAAGATTGATTTTGCTGTTGTTGCTCTTGTTCAGCACTCCTTTAGCTCAGCCAGGAGTGTGTTGAAGGACCTCCTGAGGCCTCTGTTAGGAGGAAAGTATCACTGGTCCCTTCTGCCTCGGTAATCTGTAAATCCATTAATCCGTGGAAAAAGCCCCAGCAGTGAATCTGAGCAGTTAAAGGCCAAGCAGAGACTGAATTAGTGTGCATTAATTGAGAATGAGGAAAAGCATATTAGGAGACTTAATCCTGACTTTGGGAAGAGCAGTAAAGTGTCAAGATGAGATAACTGCTCTTCCCAAAAGAGACCATGTGAAGGTGGCTACACACAGGTGACAAGTGACAGACCCACAAAGAACACCACTGGCACCTTCCTGAACCAAATCTGTGGGAAATAAGGAGATGAGACTGTGGATTCATGAGAATAGATTCTAATGAACTGAGGTGCCCCCACAGCTGCCTTTACACGAGGGGAAGGAGCAGAGAGACCAGCACAGCAGCTGCTTTGGACTCTGCTCACTCTCTGCCTGCTCCCGAAGGCTCCTGGGAACACCTGTGTGCTGAGAAAAGCAGAACAAATCCTACCACTGGTGAGGTCTTCAATAGCCCACTCTGCTCCGGGAGGGGCCGGGACCAACGCACATCCCTGCCCGGTGTGGGGGCACCTCTGGAGCCATCCCTGGAAGGGACACACGGGGGGCACCTGAGCCTCAGCTGTGACAAGCCAAAACCACTGTTCTAAAGCAGAGGAGGAGGAGGGAACCAGTAACTAGGGAAGGGGGAAGTTGTTGTTGTTGTTGTTGTGATTAGTATTATTATTATTATTCAGGGGAAAATGCCAAACCCAGACTGCAATATCCTCTCCACATTTTGTGCCAGTGACAGATGTGCTGAACATTAGCAGCTTTTCAGGCCCTTTCTGCTCTGTGAAGAGTTTGCCTGAACAAACTGTGATCGTATGGAGCCGAGGGACGCGGTGCAGCCCGTCGGCTGGTAACGCCTGCTCCGACAGAAAGAGGTATCAGCAGCCAATAGCCCAAGGAAATGCCTTCTCCTCTTGTGCACATCTGTATTCTCCTAACTGACTTCATGCTGCAAAGCTCCTGGCACTACTACCCATGTTCCCTTGTATTCCCCGGCAAAGCTGCCACGAGTCAGCCGAGGTTCAGGTTGGGAGCAGGAAGCTCATCCGAGGGTGTCCGACACATCTGCTTCCCGCCGCAGCTGGACGAACATGGCCCGATCCCGGGCAGCCACAGCCCATCCCTGAGCCCCCTGCTCCCCACGGCGGGCACATCCATCTGCTCCCTGGGCCTCAGCTGCCTCCCACGCCCGGGACACGCGACACGGCCACGGCAACACGCCAGGCACTGTGCCCACCCAGCTGCCCTGGGCTGCAGAGGCACCATATGGATCCTGAAGTGTCAGGGGCTGTTTTCCAGAGTGTCCTCTTACAGTTTCACACATCACCAGAGTTCTGTGCTTTGAGATTCTTTTGCTGTGAAAAGTAGAATCCTTCCCTTTCAAAGCAAAAAGGGTTAGAAAGTTGGATATAGGAGGTCTTCTGGTGGTCTGGGGAGGGATTTACACACTTTTTTTATTCCATCCTCAAATAACTCTCCCCTGCTCCAAAGCTCCGCAGGGCAAGGCTGGCAGTGAGGGCTCAGCCTGGCTCAGAGCCCAGGTTTGAACAGGAGTCTCCCATATCCCAGCCAAGCACTGCCCAGGGGATGCAGCTGTCCCAGACTGTCGGCTGCTGAGTGGCCCTTTTTCTGCATAAAACTGAAAGCTCTGGATTTTATTCTCCAGGAAAGGAAAGCAAACACCTCCCAGCCCTGACCCAGGAAAAAAATCCAGGCAGTGCTGGAGTTTACTTTCCAGCGCCTCTGAGCAGAAACGCTCTGTCAGGAGAAATGAGAGTGCAGCACCAGGAGCCTCGAGAGCTGAAAATTTCCTTTTCCTTCCTCGCCCTCCCCCACAGCAGGAAATCTCATCCTCACCACGGTCCCTGATGTGGGAGTGGGATGGCAGGGCCCTTCATAGCACTGCTTTATGGCTTTCTACAGGACACTGTTCCCCTAGTTGCCCCTGTTAGGGCAATCCTCTGGAATTACCGTATGAGGTCAGAGGTTTCCTTCTTGGATCTCTTTACTTAATGGAAAACCCTTTCCAGGGGGAGAAACCTGACAGCCTCCGGTCCTGGAGCACAGAACGCTGGGTTCTGCTCTAACCTTGTTACCAGTGACAGCGACGGTGCTGGAAGGGGTTTGTGCCGGTATTACCTCACCAGAGCTCTGGGCAAGGAACTCATCTTGGTGGGAGGGGGCACTGGCATAATGCTGTGCCCAGTCGCTTCGCTTCCCTCCCCAGAACACATAAGCCTCCCTGCAGAGAAGGATTTATTTCTGGCAGGGTAATTAAGACGCCTGTTAATCGCCGCACTTAAATACCGCAATTAAGATCTGACCTGATAAACAACAGGTGTGGCAGGAGCCCAGTGCTCAGATTTGTTTGTTTTGCTGGAGGTGTGGGTGTCTGCTTCGCTTTTTGTTCATTTTAATCTACTTAGTAAATTATGCCCAATTCCTGTTTCTAGTACAAAGACAGGAGAAAAAATAAAATGTGAGACGGCTGGCAGCACTTCTCAACACCTGAGACCTCGGATATGGAAATCCTGGGCTCTCCAATCTTGGGATGTTCGGGGCATCCCAGGTTTCCCCCAGAGATCACAGGCAGCACTTGCTGCTGGACACCTTCCCATCACTCTCCCAACAGACACCACCCAAAGACAGTTCCTGCAGTAGCGTGTCACCACTGGTCCCTGTGTCCCAATGGAGCACAGCATCCCTGACAGGATGGGCCAGCTCACTGCTGCTGCTGGTGCAAAATCAATTAATTCTGTTTTACAGGGCTCCTGGAGCCTCAGTGCAGTGGCTGCACAACTGACATCACCGGAGTTTCTCCTTATTATAGCCCCGGAGTAATGAAAACACAATTACTTCACTTGCAGCAAAGCTGGGTCCCCAGTAGCCTCCCTGGGAAGCCTTTCATTCCAGCTGTTCCCCTTGGGCAGCGGGAGCAGCTCCTCAGACAGGCTTCCCTGACAATAATGTCGGATATTGTGGATGGACCGAGGTCAGCCAGGCTGGTCATCTCTGCAATAGCTGGTTTTATCACTTGCTAAATTCAAACAACCACTCCTTTCCGCTCAGGCTTGAGTAAGACCCTGACTTGCAGCAATGCTCTAAATCCATACCACAGCCTGCGGGTGGGATCACCACCTGCCTTCCCACCTATCCTGCCCCAGGAGCTGCAGCTCATTCTCTGCCCAGAGGTCATGGAAGGAGTCACCTGCAGCTCCTGTGAAAGACAAATGGCCCCAGCCACGGCCAGGTCACTGCAGGGGTGCAGGGCAGTGTGTCCCTGCACCCACGGAAGGACTGACTGTGAGGATGCACATGATGTGTGGACTCTGGGAACTCACCAGATCCTGGCGTTGCCCCAGACCCCACACTGCACAACGAGCAGGGCGAGTGCTCAGGCACTGCCATATATTTTCACTTCCTTGTAGGCAGTCTTTTATGGCACTCACAGGGTAGAGAAGGCAAAGCCCCACTCACATCCAGTATTTACTTCAGGCTGAACACCTGGCACCCTGCTCGTCTCAGCCCCATGCAGCCAGGGATGCTGAGCCTCTAGGCACCAGCTGTGCCAGCCTCTGCTGCCATCTCAGTGTTACACTGTCTGACCTTTGTGTTTGTGAGCTCCACGACCAGGAGAGACAAACCACATGCAGGTCCTTCAGGAAGGTGTGAGGATGAGGGAGGTGGTGCTGCACCTGGCCCAGCTCCATCATCTGTAACCGGGTGCCAAGGTGCTGTGCCCTGCCCTGGCTGTGCTGAGCTCTGCCTGGGCCTGATCTGCCTCCCCTCCTGCCTCCAGTGCTGTACCGGGGCTCAGTGAGAGCTCCACTCACCCTTCATCTGCTGTGAGACCCCACTGCCCGCAGGGATCCAGACAAATCAACCCACCTGTAAGAACATGTCAGCAAACCTGGGGCTCAGGCACATATCCATGATGTCCCCAAGAGCAGGCTTTGAAAGCTCACCTAAGACAGGTCATGGATAATTCATCTATTGCCACTTGCAGATAGAGCTGAATTTGCAAAGAAATTCCGATAATCCAGGTGATATAAGTGATAATCCAGGTGATACATTTAATTTAAAGTATTGAAGAGCCTCAGGGTAACAGGAAAAAACCAACAAACAAAAACCCCACCAGTGTGAGCAGAAACAAACTGAAAAATCTAAAGTAAACAAAGACAAGAGGAACATTATATCTTCAACCTTGTAAAGCACAAAGCATTTGTAAAGAGATGCTTAAGGCTATAAAACAGTAAAAAGATACAAAAGGCACAGAGATGATCTTTCTTTTACAACAAAATAATTAATATTGTTATTCTTCTGTTGGCCTCAGTTGAACTTCTAGGGATTCAGGCAAGCTTTTACACGCTACAGACAAATGGGGCTCCACCACTCCATACTCTTGCTGTTCCCTTTGTAGGCAATACATCAACTTTCTGGAATTTTATCTCCATGTAATGAGCCAAACTGTTACGACAGGGAGACATATGCCTCTTGCATCTAAACACTTTGAAAACCACCTGTTTTGGGTTCCTTCATCATTAAATGGCTTCAATGAAAATAAAACACAGCTTCCTCCAGACAAGACATGAGATAAAAGGAGCAGGAAGGAGCAGAGGGGCCAAGGCTTAGGCTTTATAAAAAGGAACAGAAATGAAATCACAAAAATGAAAGGTTCTGTGCATGACCTGCGATCGGTCACTCACTGGGAGGACACAGCAGGTCCCGGTGGGGCTCACAAGAAGCCTGAAGGAGGATCTCTCAGGACAGCTCTGTGCATACCTTCCCTTCACAGTCAACACAAATCACCTCATTCCAGCTGAGCAGGGACAGAGCAGGCAGCTGGGACCACAATGTGGGAACAAGGAACATATTCCAAGGGTCTGTCATCAGATACTTCATGAGCTTCCACGGGCAGGTGAGGAGGATCCTGCCCCCAGAGATCCAGATCCATACACCTGAACATCCCCCTGCTGAGACCCCAGGGAACAGCCACTGGTTCCCCACTCCCAGCTTGCAGCTCTACTCCCAGGATCAAGCCAAGGGTGAGCACCATCATGTTTTAAGGGGATCCATTGTAAAACCAGCTCTCTTGAAGACCAATCCAACTGGGATGCACAGCACACATAGCCCTAGTGCTTATATATATATATATATGCATGTATAAGTATATTTATACACTATATACCTGATAGAAAGAGCTGGAATTCTGCAGTCTGGATGGGGTGGGTGGTGGCAGCTGAGAACTCCAGAACACTCAAGAAGCTTCTATTCAGTAATTGTTTTATTTCCTATTTGGGATGAAAAGCCACGGACTCAGACATGAGGACAATACATTATGCACTCTGAGACTCTGGACTTTATTGCAAATATTTAATTTTGTAGTGAGTGATATTTTCTAGAGAGATTTATTAAAGAGCCAAAGCAGTGCCACTCACAGCTGTGCAGTAACACACTGACGTGGTGTATTTCTGGGAAGAAGGGGATTTGATTTTGAGCCAGACACAGAATTTCCTGGTGGGTCCTGAGCAGCCTAGGGTTTGGTTTATCCATTTCACACATCACAGTGACCTTCTCTGAGCAGAGCTCTAAATAGGCATCACCTTGTCTGAGAGCTCTGCCCTTGGCTGTTGTGAGATAACTGCATATCCCCCTGGAGAGCCGACCACTGGCACTGCCGAGGTCAGATGGTTTGTTCCATAACTATGGATTAAAATATTCCTGGCCAGCACTGAGGGGGCTGGTGGGGATGTTCCCCTGGCATGAAGCTCATGTTTCTCTTCACAGGTGCCCACAAGTTGGTTTTCTCACACCAATTTCATTGAATTCTGGCCATCTTGTAAGTCATGTGAGCTCCCAGATCCTTTTCTGAAGAGCTGCTACTGAGCCAGTCATTTACCACCCTTACTTTACAGGTGATTGTTTCCTTTTCTATTCTATTTCCATCAAAATAAGGAACTTCCCATTTGTCCATGCTTTTTCATACCTTTTTTCCAGTTCATCTGCTTGAAGATAGGCCAGAAAATTTCCTGCAGAGCATCCTGCACAAAATCCAATCTGGCTGAGACAGGACACACTGTTTCTCCAAATGACATGCAGCCTTGGGTTAAAAAACTCAGATTATAAGAAATCACTACAAGAGAGCTGGAGAGGGACTTTAGACAAGGGCCTGGAGGGCCAGAACAAGGGGTAATGGCTTTCCACTGCCAGAGGGCAGGGTTAGATAGGATATTGGGAAGGAATTGTTGGCTGTGAGGGTGGGGAGGCCCTGGCACAGGCTGCCCAGAGTTGGGATGCAGCTATTTAAAGAATAACCTTCTTTTCTCACAAGGTTTACACTGTGACAGAATTTCTTTCAATTCAGTGCACGAAGATTAAGATTTGAGTTGGCAGAAGTGAGGAATTGGCCCCATTTGTGCAGTGATTAGCAGTCACAGGTGCCACAGGTGCTGCTTCCTGTACTCACTACGCCCCATTTCCCCAGAGCCTTTCCTGCCGTGAGGCATCGATCTCCCTGCTGAGGATCTCAGGCAGTTCCGATGGATCTCTGCTAGAGCTGCTTCCTTCTGGCTCCTGAATTCCACTGTGGCAGAGGTTTCACGCTGCTTTTGCACAGTGTATCAGGGCAGTGAGGGGTTTATTACCCATTCACAGTTTATTCCAGCTGTCCCTAAAAATCACTGCAACCACTCTGCTGCTGACGGAGGCAGCTCTGACGCTCGCCTGGACCAGTTAAGTGAGTCAGTAGAATAATTATTTCAGTGCTGAATATTTGATATTGCTCCAGGACCCTGGTGTCTGGACTCTTGTCCTGCTCATTTTCACTGCAAGGACGTGAAGATATCTCAGAGTGGCTGATGGAGACACTGGATAACAACGTAGCCTAAGTGCACCACTGGGAGACACGTGGTGCTGGCAGCTCTGTGGGCAAGCCAGAGCTCCCGAGCATCCTTCCAGAGACCCTGCTGGCATCTCCTCAGACTTGCTTTACTCTCTCTCCCCATCTGCCCTTCAGCAGCAGTCAGGGTGGTATAAGGTGTCCTGCTGTGACATTTTCTTGCAGAGTTTTGTTCCTTTGTTTTCAGAGCACAATTCTGGTTGACACTGCAAAAGTGAGGTGGATACTCCACCCCTGTTCCCTTTATGCTATATTTAAGGCAAACCCCTTATCAGAATCATCACCAAAACTATCAAACAGCCACTACATCACCCACATTTGCCATGTTTCTAGAACATGACAGCAACTGGAGTGCCTGAGAAATCATCTCCCTGTGCCAGCAGCAATAAACTGTTCTCTGCTTTGGCCACAGAGCTGGAATACACGGGTCTCTCAGCACTGTGTCTGTTGTCTCACCCTCTGGTGCTGGTTCAACAATCCACTGAATAGTGTTTTTGTCATCTCTAATCAGCTCATACACCCAACCCCAAAGGGTTTCACACACAGGTTTTGCCATCTGGTGAGTTCCAGGAAGAGGAGGCAGAGTGGAAAGGAGTGGGGTCAGCAGGGCCAGTGGCACTGTGCTTCCATTGTCAGGAGGAATTTGGGCACTGCAGAGGTGCAAAGATCACGCCACTTCTCCACTCTGTCCTCCTCCTGCAGCCTGGAAGGACCCACGTTGGAGAACCACAGAGTGGTTCAGATTGGAAAAGACCTCCAAGATCGAGTCCAACCATTCCCCAGCACTGCCAAGAAATGCCCAGGGCTGGGCAAAGGGATCTCAGCAAAGGGAAGCACCTAAGAAGCATTTTCAAAGATACTCCAGTGGGAAAACCCAGGCTGTCCTCAAGGTGTGGTGAAGAAGTGCCCAAACTCACCTTCTTCCCAGACCAGGAGCCTGCAGAACTCACTCCTGCTGACTGGTCTGTGACTGGAATCCTCAACAGCAAGGTCTGCCCTTTCCCTTTGCTCTTCCTGGCTGGAGCACCTCAGCCACAGTCACTTACTGAGGTCCCTCCTTTCAGATGAGGTTCATGTGGGTCATCAGCTCCTCCAGGGGAAGCAAAGGGTGGAACCCAGCTGTGCAAATGAAAGATTTCCAGGGAAATGTCAGCCCCCCCTCCATTTTAGTCTCCTTCTTTCTCCAGACTTGTGATTGCCTTGGCTCTACCGTGTCTCCTCCTGTCATGCCACCTTCCCACATGGGACCAGTGCCTGGAGGAGGCTCATCCTTCCCAGACACTGAGCCTTCAGTCTGGCAGCCCCAGAAACAGGCAAGTCAGGCTGGAGGCAGGTTCTGTGCATCCCTTGGAACAGCCTGTGGAGAGGAATGACAGCCAAAGGAAGGTGATCCTGTGCTGTGCTCCCTTGGCAGAGGTGGCAGCATATGCCTCACAGCCCCAGGATTCACAGACATGAAGCACTCGAGGGGGGAGCTTGATATTTGACCTTTCTGTGGCTTGCAAGGACGTGACCTATGCTGGTGTATGTGATGCTGGGGTACCAAAGATGCCAGGACTTATTCTGTCTATCTGCTCTTGCTTCCATTTGTTTAGTTGGTTGGTTGGTTTCTCCAAACATTAACAGGATCTCCTGAAGACTAAAAGGAAATCTGAAAATACGGTAAAAAGCCCTTCAGGCCAGTGTGAACTGCTTCAGCAACTCTACCACACTCTGGTGCTCAGGCAGGCGAGGCGTAGAGTTGTCACGCACTGATATCTACATGTTAAATTATTCATCCTAATTGGTATCTAAAGCTTTGCAATATTTGTTAATTTTATAAGAATATATTATTCTTTTTTTTCCTTCATGGTAGCGAACAGCATTGAAATATTATGAAATGAAATAAGGAAAAGGATGCGTTATGCTCCTTGTTGTAATATTCACTGGAGACACACAAAGTTTTAATGTTAATGTCTCTGCATCACTACTCCCTGCATGCTAAAGTAGGTTTGGAAATGCTTGAAAGGTTAAAGCTTTTGCAAATGATGAAACCAGACCATTTTGGAGCTATAAATCCTGCTCATCTGGGAGAGTTGTTCTTGTGTAAAACCTCATGTTTTCTTGAGAGACTGAGCTGAATATTTATGCTTAGCACATCAAACACAAGGAAGGCACAGAGGTTCACTTGTCTGTGGTGGGTATTTAAGAGTTTACTGTGGATAATTAAATCTAGAAATCATAATTTGTCACTTATCCAAATTGGAGTGCCCAGTTTTTCCTCATTTACATTTCCAGCATAGCACTGGTGCTGGTCACTGGCTGTCCTGGAGCAATGACTTTATAAATCCAGCTGTTGTCACTTATGATTTCATCATGTCCTGGTGGCTCCCGTGGCCCCTTTCCTTTCCCGGCACAGGAGCTGCCTCAGACAGGTGTCCTTCCTGGTACAGGAGCTGATGAGCCAAACCAGGAGACTTTGGGGAGCACCTGCCAGGAGCCCCCACATTGCCCAGAGCCCCCAGACCTTGGGCAGAGGGCAGGGCTGGTCCTCCCTCCCGGGTAGGGAGCACTGACCATGCTGAGAGCTGGGTTTGCTCACCCGTGAGGCACCTGAAGCCTCTTTACAACTCACCCCACTGCTACACAGGGATGGAAATGTCCTGGACCAGAGGAAAGGGAGGTTAAGGAAGGTGAGCATGGGGACCACAAGTGGGGCTGTGAGCCAGCAAAAAAACAAAAGGGGGAACGAGTGTCCTGAGCAGTGTCTGAGGAGGCGTTTGGGGTGGCTTCGGTGCCAGGAATGGTGGGGCACAATGGCTCTGGGCAGCTGCCAAAGCACAGCCAGCTGTGATCAGCAAGTGGGAATAGTGGCACTTACCAGGAAAACATCTACTGGAGCAGCCTTTCTGGGGTTTCAGACATGCTGGGGCAGAAGCATGGGTGCACACTCAGGGTGCTGCAGCAGAACCCCAGCACTGCACACCCGGTTGATGGGGCAGCCAAGGCCATTCCAGGGCTGCAGCTACTGCCTGGCCTGTCCTGACACACCAACCAAATCAGCTCTTGAGTCAGCCCAGAGAACCAGGAGAAACCAAAAGCACCAGTAGGACCTTTCAGTTCAGGCTGAAACACCTGGCAGAGGGAGGCAGGAGTCACATAGAGCTCCAAACCTCTCCTGGCACTGACTGTCTGCAGAGGGCAGGAGGGGACCTGCTAGGGTGCAGCAGTCCCCACTGCCAAGTGCATCTCTGCAGCCCCAGCTCCCACCCATGGATCTCCCAAAGCCTGGAGCTCTCCTCCAGGAGATGCCCATCCATACAGCCCTTTACCAGGCAGTGTAGAGCAGCCCCTGGGCACTCCAGCCCCCACTTCCCAAGCCATGGCAATATCCCAATAAGCTCTTCTCCAAGTCTCTCTGCTGCTATCTGCAATGCAACCCCACCTACTGTGGGCCTCACGAGTCCTGGGTTTGTTTTCTGGGTTATTCCATCAGCTCAACGCTCACAGAAGCAATTCTGTAGAAACCTGTTCTTGCCAAAATACATCTTGTGTGTTTTCCGTTCCTTCTTAAATAAATACCTTCCCCATGCAGTAAAATAAAATCCAGTGAGAGAAAAAGGCAGAAGAAAGCAAACAAACAAAAAAATCCCAGCTCCTCCACAAACACCTCCACCAACCACCAACTATTTGTGGCTCTTGTGACTCTGATAAGCTGGAGCAGGATGTATGGATTTATTGATTTGGTTGATGCAGGGGGATTTGTAAACATTTTCTTGGCTCAGAGTAGGCTTTCAATGTTTCTCTGGGTCTTATTGCTGCTTTCCAAAACAGAAGCAAAATAATTGAGGCCTTAGTTTGGGATGTTTAACCTGCCATATACCCCCTTGTCCCTGTGGGTTGTTCTCACTCGCACAGTTTGGGAGGGCACGACAACACGGTTGTCCTTGTTTGGTCCTTCATTCCTACTTCTAATTCACCCAAACAGAACATGAGCAGAATATATAAATGAAAAAGCACCTGCACACCAAAATCATCTCACCCTAAACCCAAAAGCCTCATGTCAAAACTGCCTTCACACAGCTGAAGATAAATTCTGCTGCTGTCTCAGTCTGAGCAACTGGTCTTCATTTGCAGCAGAAACAAACAGTACTCTAGAACTGTGTCTCACTCCTCCTCTGTAAACCTGGGCCAATGACTTTTGTGTCAAGAGAAATCCTGTGTTATCACACCAAGATGGAGAATGAAGCCTCTCACAGCAGCTCTGAAAAACCTCAATTCCTCCTCCCTGCAGAAGATGAGTGAAAAAACCACTTTCTCTAGACGAAGGTGAAGGTTTGGCTGTGTGTGGGAAACCCAAGCACCTCATCTGTGATGGGATTCCTGCTCAGCCGGAGCTGTCAGACTGCCTCCACCTCCCCTCTGAGATGAGCATCCCAACATCACTAAAAATAGGGACTAGTGGTTAGGTTTTATGCAAATGACAGCTGGAATAAGACATGGTTTAGACACAGAATTTTAAATCTCCTAGAAGAGAGGAAATGGATTGAGAGGAGCCCCTTTCCTCCAGTTAGGGCACCCCTGCAAAGCTAGGTCTTGTCCCCTAGTTTTTTCATTTCATAGCCTTTTTAGCAGGTGTCTCCTGCTGTCAGCCAGCCAGTAGAGTCTGTCTCCTCCCAGCACCCCACAAGAGCCATGACATTCTGCATTGTTGCTTTTGTGTGCATTTGTAGGAGTTAAACTATTCATTGCTGAAATCACTGATTTTATAGTGGGTGATTTTGAATTGAGATGCTGCTTTACTTCAGCAATTTGTGTATCACGAAGAGGGAGCAGCAGGCTCAGCCATCACTCCAGCAGTATCCACAGATCCCAGTCCGCACAAAGCCTCTTCGATATTCCTGTCCTGCCATGATTTCCCCATGGGAATGCCCTGGCTCTCACCACATCACCTGAGGCTACTCATCACAGAGCAGCGAAGCCTCATCTCCTCCTCCAGTGCCTAGGGCAGTGTCTGCACATTTCCCACCTGCCCACCAGCATTTCTCCATTTCCCTTTGGGGTTTAAGGAGCTCAGGGCTCGAGCCCGGCACTGGCCAGGCTGATGTGGGGTGAGGTGGAGCCCGTGGCAGCCCTGCAGCCCCCAGCTCTGCACAGGGGTTCCCCCTTTCCCCCTGCTCCTTCCAATCCCTGCAGTTGCCATGGGCACTGAGGGAGTGGGGGGCCTGGCCTTGGTGGGCCACCCCTCACCTGTGAACTCCCTGCAGAGGTGGGTGAGGTGGTGGGGAGAGCCTCACAGCCCCAGTCCTGCTCCACCTGCCTGGTGGAGACCTCTGCCCCCACAAACTACTGCAGAAAACCAACCAAAGAGAAGGAAGAGGGTCAAGAAAACAACAAATATCATAAAGGCTGCACAGGAGCACAGGAGAAACGAGTCCAGCTTTGACCTAAGGTCAGGGACACTTAATTGCACCCATTTACAAAAGGATGGGACCTTTGCCTCTTCCCTGCCCTGCGGCAGAACACCAAAAGTTCTTCTCCATGTAATGAGCTCTGCCCACCTTTTGTGTGACTCATTTCTCAGCTCCATCTCCTGAACCATGACCAGAGTCAGCTCAGCCTTTCCCCTGAGCTCACACAAGCATTGCCAGTGCCATCCCTTTTCCCCTCCCTGGCCTGCTGCAGAGGATGCTGAGTGGAGAAAGACACACCTGGCTGCTTTTGATCTTGCCAGGAGTGCAGGAGCATGTGGGGTCCTTCACCCCAAAGCGAGTCTTTCTTCTTCTCTAACCCCAGCAAGGCCAGGTGTCACTGAGTTCAACCCATGCACAGACCCAAGTGACCACAGGCTCATGCTGAGGGTACGCTGATGTGATGCCAGGGGGGTAGAAATGATGGCTGCAGGGGAGCTGTTTTGATGGAAAGGCAGCAGCAGAGCTGGTATGAATCACTGCCAGTTGCCAGGACATCTAAAATTACACAAAACATCTACACATAGTCTGAAGAATCACAAGCTAAGTGCCAGTACCAGGCAGTTTTCTCCCTGATGACTGCAAGTTACAGACATGAGCTGATTTGGCTTTATCCTTTCAAAGCAAAAAAATATTATGATTGTTCTGCCTGGGTTGTCACAGCAAAAGCCTCTCCAGGCTGTGGCCACTGGCCTGGGGGCAGGAGCCAGAGATGTTTGCCACAGGCTTCTTCCTCTGCCATTGCTCTGTTTCTTCAGGCCACTCTTGTGATTCTCCCTGGTATAATAAAAATATTTTTTCTGAGCATCCAGTTGCCTTTTGGAAAGTGTTTTTCTGGGGCCTGATGCAGACAGATTCCATGCCCTGGCCTGGGGAAGCCACAAACAGCCCTTGCTGGTAAGGAGCACCCTCACACCTGACTAGAAGTACAAACCTGACACCTGCCCAAGGTACCCCCGTGGTGATCAAGGAAGCAGAGAGGGGTGAGGAGGAATTAACCATTGGAAGAGTGCTCTGTGTGTGCTTTGCATAACAGGCAACCAACCACAAGCACTAGTTTCTAGTAAGACACGGATAGAAATGCTCTGAAACCTATTAAAAATAAGTCTAAATGTCTTGGAATAGGTAAACAAAGAGAAAAAATGCAGACTATGGCTCTGACCACTTCACAGCCACACACAGACATGCAGGTCAGAGCCAGCTGGGTTTTACCATCACATCTGCACAGGGATACTTGTGTAGCTCAAACTTTACAAATCAACATCTTTGATCACAGGATCCCTGAGGCTGGAAAAGCCCTCCCAGCCCATGGATCCCCCTGTGCCCGATGCCCACCTTGTCCCCCAGCCC
>JAWWLV010000179.1:63451127-63462904 GCA_035041135.1 Platyrinchus mystaceus
CAGAGCAGGGAGGGAGGCTGGGACAGCACAGAGGAACAAGGACATCCCTGGCCTGGCAGCGTGACAGGCACCAGCCAAGCTTCCTGCCCTCAGGGAGCCCTCGGGGATTTATCCACCACTGATGGTGGGTAACGATTAAACAACCCGCCGAGTGCTGTTGGATGAGAACAGGAGCTCAGACGGCTTCTCCCAGAGCACTCCAGGGTTGTATCTCCCACCTGAGCTCACTGTTGGAATAATTAAGAGTTTGCTTGGGTTTAGAACCTTCCAAACACAACATCCTCCTAGGTTTGGCCCAGCAGTTTTGGCAGCAGCATTTCAAAAACATGCTCGTGTAAACCAGCCTGTTACATCCCAAGCAAAGCCTTTGGAGCTGCCTGGAGGAACCCTCTCCAATCCCAGCTCCGGCTGCCAGTGTGGCTCTGGGCTATCCACAAATGCAGGCAGAGGGGATAAATTCAAATTTTGTCTTTTAAGAAATTCATACTGTCTCATACCATTGATATCAAAGCAACTGGATGCAAATTTGATATTCAATACATTTTCTTCCAGAAAACAACTCCAAAGGGATGACTAAATTACTTCTCATTCCAGCTTGGATTTATGACTTTCTCAAATATCACATGGATGCATTTGTCTGCCTGTTTTTTTCACCCTTCCAAGGTCAGGAAACTTCTTTAGTCCAAGTTTATGGGCAAACAGCCAGGGACATAGCGTTTCCAGGGTTTTACAGCACAATATCCGTAACAAGCGGCAGCACTGCCCAAAGTGTCTGAGCAGAACTAAAAGTAAAATATTGAAGCAATCCATCACAATCTGTTCGCAGCCCAGAAGAACATTTGATCCAAGCCCACATGAGGCCTCAGGCCAGTCGATAACCCAGACACAGCCACAGCTCAGCCAGGCACTACCATTCCCTCGGCATCGTATCCAGGGATGCACCAGCTGCTCCCCCTGCACTCACCTGCCCCAACACTGGGACCAGGTGGCAACTCAAGGCACAGGATTTATTTCTTGGCTCATATGAAGCAGGAAAAGATGGGGTTGTGAGGGATAAAAGGTCCAGCAGCAGTGACCTTGCTTTGTCTCTTTATTAGAACATTAGAAATAAAGCGATGCCTTTCCCAAGAATGAAGAACAACTCATGGAAAGTCAGCTCTCACCAGACAGGCTGGATGCCCTGCCCGGGGCTCACTGCTGATGTCCAGGTACCAGCACCCCAGTTCCCATGCCAGGGACTCTCAGAGACTGCGTGTGACACTGACAGAGCAGGTGACAAATTCAGCACCTGGAGTGTTCGGTCTCTCCCACCCATCACTGGTTTTGCCACATTTGAGTCTCCTCTCACCAGGAGAAGAACTGAGGAACACTTCACAGGGCTCAGCAGAACCACTGAAGGCAAAAGCCCACACACAAAAAGGCATTTCAGAGGTGATTTGTTTTCTTAACACATTTTGATGGGAAAAATATATTTGAAACCATTTTGGTACTGGTGAGAACAGTGGGAAATGTATGAGAATTGAAGAGGTTCTAGAGAGAGAACAACTGGGAAAAAAGCAGATTCTTAAAAACAAACAAACAAACAAACACAAAAAAACCCACAAACAGACAAAGAAACCAACAAATACAACACCCAAAGCAAAATAAAACAAAACACCCCAAGCAAAAAAATAAAACCCAAACAAACCAACCAAAACACACCACACCAAACAACCTGGTCATCCCACATTTGAAATGAGCCGTCGGGGAGCAGCTCCAAAGGCACTTGCTAAAATATACAAACTTTCCAATGTAAACCTCCCTTTTTCACCACCTCATTGATTCTGAATAGGGGTAAAGACAAATGACACTAAGATTGAATTTAAAGCAAGGGCAGAGATACCAAAGAGAAAAGTAAATCTTTTTGAGAAGGGAAAAAAAACCCAACAGATGAGATGAAAAAGAGCTATTAAAGACAATTTCTCTGTCCACATCAAAGAGTTACACTCTCCATAAAGGTAATTTGGGAAAGCAGAAGGAAACACCAGCTCCTCCCGCTCACTCTATTAACTCTTGACTGCTTTCATAGCAGCAGCAGACATGGAGACGCAGCCGGGGAGAAGGGGAAGGGGCTCCATGTGAAGAGCCACAGATATTCCATGGCAGCTGTTAGTGAACACTGGAGATGCTGGTCCCTGCTCTGGGTTGCACAGCTGGGCCAGCAGGAGGTTGATGCCCAGGGATGATAGAGGGTGGCTGGGTGAGGGTTTGCGTGGTCTCCCCATCGCCAGCCCTCCCACAGCACCCCAACTCACAGAAGCACCTGCCTGGGGCCACACTCCAGGCATGCTCCAAGGATCCAGCACAGCAGGGCTTTCACCTCACTGTGACACCCCGTGGGACTCCCTGCACTGCTTGGGCTGGACCTCAGCAGGGCACCAGGGAGGAACTGGGACCCCCCCCACCCCTCCAGCCCCCCCATTCTCTGCTGACACTGCCAGGCCATCCTCGAGTTCTCCAGGTTTTGCTGTGCTCCAGAGCATCCAGCTGTGCACAGCTGGCAAACCAAGTGCTATCAGACACCCCCAGTGGAATAAAGATAATGAAGATTTAATGTAAAAACATGCTATAAGTGTTACAGAGTCCCCTCCCTTTCTTTTTCTTCCTTCAAAGCATCAGTACGTGTTTGGGAACTGGAAGGTGTTTGCCTGGGTCAGAGAAGGACTGGGTTTTACTATTTCACCGTGCAAGGATGGAATCCAAAGGGAAAAAAAAAAAAGACTGCTTACTCCATCCCTAGTTCCTCCACATGAAAAAAAATTACCAGTATACAACCCTCTCCAAACCTCTGCTCAGCTCCAATCCATTCTTTTTTAAAACAACATTGAGTTTTTTTGATTTTGTTTAAGGAATTGTGTGGATTTGGGTTCTCCAAAGGCCCTCTCCATCCCATCCACCTGAGGAGCTGAAGGGCAGGGAGAAGGCGCTAAGGGCACAATCCTAGGGCTTGGGCTGCCAGGGCAAGGTTGCTGACAGATCCAGACTGAGCTTCCTGCAGGCTGGAGACACAATGAGCCCTTTAGGATTCTCCTTAAGGCACTAGTGAAGAGCAGGGAGGGAGCTTGTTAAAGGAGAAATCCTGGGCAGCTCCACTGTGAAGTCTGTTGGGCGAAAGAAAACCATCACGATGGAGCACCCACTCAGCATCCAGAGCCCCCTGCACTCAATGTCACCACTGTAAATGGCAGTGAGGATTTTATCCTAAGTGAAACTCACTGACCCCTGTTCCACACCACAAATGCACTTTATGTGAACCAGAAGGAAAATGCCAGAAGAACTGCAAATGCCTTTTGAGCAGATCCCCACGAGAGCCTATTAAAGACATTTAATTTGGCTCCACAGTTGTTATTGACAGCAGAACCAAGTGGGAAGAGTGACTGAGGCAGCAGCGAGTCCCTCCCTGGTGGAACAGGCACATCCTGACCTGGCAGCTTTGGAGGGACAGACAGACAGCACAGAGAGCAGAGGTGGCTTCCTGGGCAAGGGAAACTTGGAGCCACTGTGCCAGCACAGCCCGGTGCAGTTCAGCCACTCCAGAAGAAATGCTCCTATCCAGAGGGACAAATCACATAGCCCAGGAGACTTCAGCCTAGAGAAGTCCAGTGGCTGGGAGCCAGCCATGTGCTGACCATGAGTCCAACAGCAGAGTGTCACAGGCTGACTGCTATCAGTGTTTAATTGTGTTATAAAAGGGGCCTCAGGACTCACATCAAGCCCTTGCAAAGTTTCCTGGGATGAATTCTCTGAGAAGCTTCTTGTCCTATCACCCTCTACTTCCTGCCTTATTCAGGCCAGACGTTTCCTTAGGGAGAGAGGAACAGGACTCAAGGCCACAGTGAATTCGGACACAGGGCAGGCACTCCCACCACTGCACACCAGGCACACTGTGTCCCTCTGCCCATGTCAGCACACAATTAATAACCTTCCTCTGTTTTCAAATGAGAAACAGAATCCCAGCTCCAGCCCTCCTATATTGCAGGGATTTTTTAAGCTCAGTTTATTGCAACCTGTCAAGATGCTCTCTGTAATTTGTACCCTACTGCATCACGCGGAAGCACAACCAGCACCCTCACAGCCAAGTGTGATGGGTTATTTGTTCAGTTAATGTGAGGGAGTAATGGGGACAGAAAAGACACTTGTGGCCCACATTTATCTATGACATCAGCAAAAATATACAAATATATTTCAACCATGTTTAAGAGGCACAACTGAGACTCCACAGAGCTCCAGACACAAGTTTATCCATAAAGAGAAGAGGAACAACAGCACAGTACGTTCTAAAGCAGTGGTGCTCCTGTTGTACTCTGCAGCACCATTTTTAACCAGAGACTACTCCAGTTGTGGTGTCAAACACAGCCACTAACTAATGAGTCCAAAAGGTCCCCAGCACCACACTGGCCAGGCACTGCAGAGCATCTCACCAGGACTGTCACCACCCCAAGAGCCACGGTGTCCCTCAGCTGCCTTCCCTCCTCTGCTCTTATGACAGTTCTTGTGACTGATGTGACAGGATTGTCAGAGCAGCCTGAACCCAGGCTGGATGGGATACAGTGAGAAGCCTTCTTAGAAACCTACAACTAAATTTTTTTCTTTCAAGAATAATTTTTGGTGTAACCACAAAATAAGTGTTAAGTGTTTGCCTCCCACCCACTTTCTTTAAGGGGTTTCAACCCAAAAAAACCCACTGGACACAAATACTTGACTTTAAATTTTCTCTGGTTTCAGTGAACTGCACAACAAACAAAGCACTTGCAGGGAAGGGAATGTTCCCTTGAAGGCTGTTCAAACACACTCACCCAGAGCACCACCACCTCCCTGTCACCCACCTGTCCATGGCAGAGCCACCCTCTGGCTCCGGGGCTGCCATTGCTCCCTGGCACAGGCAGAACTGCTGCAGAGCCCTCAACCTCTGCCCTGAGAGAGAGGATGCCCTGGTCAGGCTTGGGCATGGATTCTCTTCATTCTAATAACCAAGCAAGCAAATGCCTTTCACCTGCAGGGAGGGTGGGCTTGGTGGGCTCACCCTGGCACCACTCCTGGCCCAGCTTCACCCAGAAAACCAGATGCAGCCCCTCCTCTCTCCTCACATCCCCCTTCCCTCCCGAGACCCAGCTGGGCCAGTTTCACACCAGTGGCTGATGGGCTGCTCCGTGGAGGGGCAGCTGGTTCCCATCAGCCTCATCTCTCCTGCTGCAGTTGGCACCTCTCCTTGCCTGGCACCGGGTTCGATCACCCTTGGACAAGGCACAGGCAGTGTGAAACCCTTGGAGAGAAAGGACATACACGTTTGGTATCTGGGAGATCCCTCTGGCATCACTTGTGCTTCCCCTGGCAGGGCTCAGCTCCCAAAGGCAGTGCTGTCCCCTCCTCTGCAGGGGCTTCAGTGACCCCCCATTTCCTTGCTCCATGCTGAATTCCAGAAACACAGAATTGCCTGGATGGGACAGAACCTGGGGGGTCTCTGCCCTGGTCGTTGCTTGGACCAGGTTACTTGGAGCCTTACCCCCTTGGCTCTCACAAACCTCCATGGACAGAGCTGCCACAGACTGTCCTCCCTGCTCCACTCCCAGGGGGAGGTTTCTTCTCACGTCCAGCCCGAGCCCCTCCATCAGCAGCCAGAAGGGCAGCAGGACCACAGAGTTCAACCTCTGTCCTGCCTCATCCGGAGCTCTGGCACAGAATGCTGAGGCACAAAAACCTGTTCATCTCCCCAGTGTTCCGGGAAGGTTCAGCCCCAACAGCGAATTACCCATGTCTGTCCTCTGAGTCAGTGACAGGACATTGGTCCAAGCACAGATTAAATTCCACCTATTTCAAAATTCAGTAGGGTTTTAGGACTTTAAGGGTCAGACAATTTTCTAGGGAAAAACACTCTTAAATAATGAAGATGAATAATAGACCACTTTGAAAGAATGAGTGTTTAAGAGCTGTGTAATTACTGCCCCTCAGCAGCATGAGCACAGATGTGGTGGTGCATACTGCACCCTGAAATAATTCCAGAGGACTATATAATTTCCAGTATAACTGGAAAAAGGAATTGCTGTGCCATTAAGCAGATGACAACAGTGTGGTGACATCCTCCTTATGTCACCCAGCTTTTCTTGGCTGGTCGCCAGGGAAGGTCTCTTTTAGGAGACTGACAACACGATCCACTGGCATGTGCCAATGCTGAGCCAGTTGACTTCTGATCCAGTGTACAGGAGGGAATTTATGAAAAAAAAAAAAAAATACAAGAAAGCATGGTACCTTAAAGGGCAGCCCACAATCAAAGCTGAAGGGTTTTTCCCACTGTCCCCAAAACTCCCCATGTGTCTGTGCTGTGTCTCTGTCCATATATCTCACCAGCCTTTGTCTGGGCAGGTCCTTGGCAGGCCCAGAGACTCTGACAGCAGAGAGCTCCTGACCCAGACCCCGAGCCCACCATCACACGGTGGGACTGCTCCAAGGAAGGCACCTTCCGGGTGTCTGCAGCTTCCTTGTGCTGTTGGGAAGGTCAGTGCCAGCTCTCCCAGGATGTGCTCTCTCAGGCTGAGCAGGATTTGCCCAACTGAGCAGCTTCCCCATCCCCTGAGCCCCCTCAGTGCCCTACAGGGAGCTCACCTTTGGTTGGGGTCTCTGCTGCCATCTCTACTTTTCAGATTTCCATGAAAATGCCTCTGGAAATCCCAGCTTGCAGCAAACACAGCTCCTACACAACCACATTCCCTGCCCAGCTGGGAACATCCTAGAGGAGCCGACTCCATGCTGCCCGAAGACCCAGCAGTCCTGAACATCTGGAATGTGCTGCCTGCCAGTGCTTCTGTTGTCTCATAGTTTCCAGGAGATAAAAAGCAAACAAAAAATCCCAAATCAATCAACCAACCAAAAACCAAATGAAAAAAAACAAGGAAGTTGTCAGCAGCACCTGCCAATATTGAGTGACATTTGCATCAGACAGGGAAATGGAGATTCACATCCCCACTACAAATCCAGTCCTATATGAAGTTCCTGCTTCCCAGGGTGATCCTCCTTGGGATGCTCTGGGGTGTCTTCTGTCTCTGAACAGAAAGTTTTTCTTCAATTAGTTTTCTCCTACAAAAAAAAAAGAAGACAACAAAACCAACAAAACCAGAACTAGACCATGATAAATCTGTGTATTTCTGTGAAAACAAGGTTTAGTTTGAAGATTCCCGACTAGGTTTCCATGGTGCCTTGCAGGACGGCAAGAGCCAAGTGCCCACTACAGTGAGGAATGCTGGTGGGTTGGAATGTCCAGGCTTTTCTGCCTGAGGATGCCCTGGAATAGCACAAGACATAAGCTATCACACACCATCATTTGGTCATCCCACATACCACTCATTGAGGAAGCCTCCGATGCTTCTCGGGGGGCGAGGAGCCCACCCACGGCCCTGACTGGCACAGGACGCTGGTGCAGCACCCACCAGCTGCTAAGGGAGGGCTGGTTCTGGGCCAGAATTCCCTTCAGTTTTACAACTGAGATGAATTGCACAATTCTTCAGTAAGCATCCAAGTTCTCAGCCTTATAACAAGTCACTTTTGCTTGTTGTTATGATGATATTCCTCTAAACCCTTTATGAATGGAATACCACTAAAGCCATCTTGGGCAGTGCAGCTCTGGTCCACCAAGAGGAACATTCCTGGCACCATCCAGCTGGCTCGCTCTACTCCACAGACATCCCAGGTTTGTTTCCCAAATCTGATTCACAACTTCAGAGGATTTTGCCCTATGAAAGCTGGATTTCCATCTAACACCGAGCTGACAGGTGGAACTTACCTTGACAATTAATTAAAAGGATACAGAAAGGAACCAGCAAGGGGAAAACAGCTCTGCTCTGTCCACAGAAGCCTGAAATTGGAGCCATTGAATGAGGGGATAAACATGATATTAATTTGGAATGAAATCCTGAGCATGGACGTGCTCTGTGCAGCGTGTTGGTGTAACAAGGGTTTTGGCAGCAGCACAGACAAATGCAGAATGCCAGAAAGAATCTGCAGCCCCAACCATTCCCATACCTCACACAGCGGGGTCACAGATTCATCCTGCCTGGCGGTTTCACAGACCTCAGTGTCACCTGCTTGCTCTGAGTAAGGTCAGTCGTCCTGAACTTCAGCGAGGGAGTCACTCCAGACTGCAGTGAGGAAGGGGGTGGGTCTGTGGACTCAATGTCCACTGAATATTTTATTGAAAAGTGATTTACTGGGGCTCATCCTCTTCCAGAATTCAAACCCCTGTTGCACTGCACAGCAAGGCAAGGGAAGAGCAATAGATGCTGTTACTATAATCCACAGGAAATCCCAGCTGTGTGCAGAGCCAGAAGGATCCCTGATCAGGCTTTGTGGGAATGAGAGTGGTGAGTCCAACCCTCTTCCCCCAGAAGTCTCCACTAGGTGTGGCATTCCGTGCTCTGGATAAAACATGGATGGTCTGTCCCAGGGTCTGTGGGGCCAGACCAGCACTGAATTTTTCACACAGGTACAAGCACTGGGTGCCAAGCTTGGGATCCCCTTGCTGATGCCCTGGAGTGAATTCTTGCTCTGCAGCATCAGATACCTGACAGGTGAGGCTTCTGGCTCAGCTCAGCCTCTCCTCCATGGGCTGCCATGTCCTGGGGACATTTGTTGTCTCTGCTGGTACAGACAAGCCATGGGCAAGTTGCTCAGGCAGCTGCCTGGGCTGAAGTCCATCATGGGCACAGCAGGACAGGGGCCATCAGCGAGACCAGCCCCCCCACAGGGAGCAGTGGGGCTAGGGGAGCCCCATCCAGGCAGCCCCAGCTCCTGGCACAGCCCTTTGGAGGCCAATCCAGCCGACAAGACACACTCTGTGTAGCTGTGATCTGTTTTCCTAAAGTTGTGTTAAGCCTGGCTGATTCACTGTGGTTCTGAGGAAGCTCTAATTATATCTGTGAGCCAGATGGGATGCTGACAAGGGAGAAAAGAAAAAGCAAAAAATCAAAAACCCCCTTGGTCTTGTTTGAGGAATAAGATGAGACAGGGAGCGTGCCAGGCTGGTAGCGTGGCCCGAAGGGCTGGGGTAGCATAGGAGAGGACAGTCCCATGCCAGTCCCCAGCTGTCCCCATCCCAGACTGTCCCCTTAGGGCTGACATTGCACCAGAGCTCCTGGCACACTGTGCTTAGTGCTTTGCCTGTTCCCTGGCACTCCTGGCACATGGTGCTGAAGCAGCCTGTGGTGCCATCACCCAGCACAGCCCAGGCTCCCTCCCCGGTGCAGAGGAGGGGGACTCTGTGGGGCAACACCTGGTGCCCCAGGGCTTTCCCCCAGGGGCAGATGGGGCTCCCTCTCTGCCCAAAGTCTGTGCCATCACCCAGCAGCAAGGGGCAGCTGTCCTGCAGCATCAGTGCCCAAACCAGATGGTCATCCTGGGCCGGTGGAACCAGTGGATGTGAGCTGGGGCTGGGACAGGGCACAGCTCACTGCTCCCACTCAGACACACAGGGACACCCCACCATCACCCACTGCAGTGCCCAGCCCGACCCCACCCAGCACGGCCGGGTGCACAGACTCCTCTCTGGATCAACCAACCTGCCAGGCACAACCCCCTGGATCAACCAACATGCCCATGCCTTTGTAGTAAAACATTTATTGTTCAGGTGATAGAAGCTACTGTGTTTACAGCTTGTGACCTCACCACTGGCAACATGGAACATGACCTGGGACTGCAGTTGTTGCCACCAGATTTTTCATCAGAATTTTTAGTTATAAAAACCTTGGACACCAGAAAAAAAGGTAATTTAGACTTAAAGTGGCAGATGGGAGATGGGCAACCTGTGAGGGGGGAAGACAGTTTTTTCAAGGCAGCCGACCTTGATGTGGCCTCGGCTGCAGCTTCAAGTAAAGGTTTTGGTGGGGTGAGTACGGTGCGACACGTCAATCCTTGGAGAGTTGGAACCGGATTGTTTTCTGCCGAGTAAGAACGTCGGTGGCAACGTTTTCAGGGAGCGGAGAAGGGCTGGTGTCCTGCGGAGAGGCCTCGGCTTCTGCGCAAAGAGACAGAACAGACACAGTGAGGGGACGAGGAGCAGGATCAGCCCTTCCTGCGGCTGAAGCCGTGTTGATGTGGGACCACACTGACAGTCCCGGGAGCTGCTGTTGGGCAACCCAGTCACCCACCGACAGCCCTGGGAGCTGCCATGGGGCCAGTCTGGACATGGCACCCACCAGTGGTCCCGGGAGATGCTGCATGGCCAGCTCGAGCATGGCCTTACACCAAGGGTCCCAGGAGATGCTGCATGGCCAGCCTTGGAGCAGCAGCAGCAGAGCCTGCCCTCAGCCCCAGCACCCGCTGTGTTGGTGCCACCAGCACCACGGTGGCCAGGGCACAGCAAGGGAGTGTGGTGACTAATGGGAGACTGAGCTAATGGGAGACTGGGCTAAAGGGAGTCAGGGCTAATGGGAGTCAGGGCTAATGGGAGAAGAAGCTAATGGGAGACTGAGCTGATGGGAGACAGGGTAATGGTACCAGGGTCCCAGCCCCCGGCTCAGTCAACAGCTTCAGCACTGACAAGGAGTGCTGGCACAGCACTGCTGCTGCTGCTGCTCCTGCAGCAGAGAAAATCCAACTAACAAAACAAGCCCCAAACCCCCCAGCAGAACCAGCAAAGCTCATTGTTCCAGAACTGGAGACTTCTCCAGTTTCTAGATTTGCCCCTGCTCTTGCCAAGGCCAAGGCTTTGCCCCCGGCAGGGACCCTGACCCCGCACAGTGCCAGGGGTTCCCACAGAGCTGAGGACGCTGGAGCGGAGCAGAGCGTGGCCACGGACACAGCACTCGCCTTCCCGAGGTTTGCATGCACGAGGAAAGGTCACTGCAGTGAGGATGTGCCATGTGTCACTGTCCTGCCCTGAGCCCCCACATCAACCCACAGCACGGGGACAGCCCTCGGGGCAGCTGTGCCACCGCCTCGCCTGGTCCCACCGCGCTGGCCTCTCCTGCCACCCCGGCACGGCTCCACTTACCTGGGGAGTGCAGAGCTGCTGCTGCCATGTGCAAATACAAACCAGGCACCACGGTTAAACTCATCCTTGGTTTGCTGCGGGTTACAGCCCCCAGACTATAGACTGGCCACGGGGAATCTGGGCTCAGGTTGGGCAGGGGTCCCTGCGTGCCCACCAAGGGGTCTGGGCCCCCACCCCAACTGGTTCTCTGCATTCCCTCTCCCAAAGGGAATTGCCCCTGCAGAGGAGATGGCAGGGCTTGGCGAGTGCCTTCAGAGCAGCAAACTGGCAGTGCAGGAGGAAAACGAGCTCAGATCAAGCTGGGCACACCAGCCTGGGCTCATCTTCAAGATTCCTGACTTGGATGCTTAAAAAGTTCAGCACTTGAAACGACCTGAGGTGGCACAGCACGACAAAAGCAGGAGCTTATTCTGTCCATTTTCATACAGACACAGTTCCCAACATGGGGTCTGCAGCCAGCCATGTGCCATGTTTGCTCTTTTCCTTTTGAGTTTCCTTCCTTCCCAGTCAAGCTTCCCGCTCCAGCAGCAGCCTTCACACCAGCTCTTGTGAATAAATCCATTGTATGAAAAGTCCACAGTCAGCAAGACCAGTAAGCTTCACCTTTTGCTGGGCTTCTGTTACCGGTGCAGGGTGTAGGTGCTGTAACGGGCACCGTGGCCGCCCCACACACCAGCACTCCTGTCCAATGGGGTCTGTGCTGCTGTGACAGCCAGACCCCAGTGACACTCCAGACCCCAGTGACACTCCAGACCCCAGT
>JAWWLV010000179.1:63463004-63489270 GCA_035041135.1 Platyrinchus mystaceus
CTCCAGACCCCAGTGACACTCCAGACCCCAGTGACACTCCAGACCTCAGTGACACTCCAGACCTCAGTGACACTCCAGACCCCAGCCACACTCCAGACCTCAGCCACACTCCAGACATTAGCCACAATCCAGACCTCAGCCACTCTCCACACCAGCAACAGTCAGCACAGGGCACGAGTGTTCCTGTTCAGAGATGATTTTCCTGGCACTCAGTGCTGCTGCTGTGTACCTGCCCACAGCTGGCACTGCTGTGCAGGTGAGGTGCTGCCAGCCAGGGGGGTGCACCACCCCAGAGACACTGGCAGAGGACTTGGCACTTGGCCTGTGGGGAGCCCTGTCTGGGCCAAGGGGACAGGGTGGGTGACTGACCCAGCACGGGCCGACCTGGCAGCACCAGTTCTGCCCAGGCCCAGCACCCTGGCACACAGCCAGGCACACAGGGACAACATTTGCAAAGGGGAAAGGGGGATCCACGTTTTCTGTAAGGACCCTACGGACTGGCCACAGTTTGCTGCTTTTAAACCAGAACTCTGACCAAAAATAAAATTACTGCCAGGGGAAGACACCACACAACCAGGTGGCTGCTGTTAGTGCAGCTTTAGGGGAGAGATGGTGCACCCTGCGTGGGCAGCAGCACCCTGGAACACGATGGTGACTGTTCCTGAGTGATGGCAGTGCAGAGGTGTGACCACTCTGTGAGTGGTACTGCTCAGGCTCTGGTACCACTGAAACTCCAGTATCACCAAGGCTCTGGTCCCCCTCGGTTGATGGGAAGAGAAGCAGTCACGGTAGCAGCTGTGGCTGTTACTCCTGGTTGAAGCCATTCCTGGGAAAGCAGTGTGCCCCTCTCTGTGCCAGGTGCCTGCCGTGGCTCTGGGCATGGTCTTGCCACGGCACGGAAAGGGCCCTGCTGCACCTTCTCGAGGGCACACGCAGCTGTGCAGACTGTCACCTGTCACGGCTCAGTGTCACTCCACCGGCCCGGGATGCTCCCAGAGCAGTGCCCAGCACAGCTGTCGTGGTCCCCAGAAGGCAGGAGCATCCCTGTGCTCCTGGCATCAGACCTCCAGCCTCCAGCAGCTCTGCCACCAGCAGGGATGAGACCACATCGTGCCAGTGCCCTGGCAGGAGCCCTTGGGCAGGCAGCACGTCCTGGCAGTGCTGGGCTCTTCCCAGCCAGACTGTCGGGCTCCCAGGACCTGTGTCCTTTTTTCCAGGCATGGGGCACATGGCTGTGCTTCCCAGCTCCCTCTCCCTGTCTGCAGGGCTGTGTGGGCATGAGGATGGTTGGCAAACACATGGGGACACGCTGCAGAAATAAAGCCACATTGGCACCAGAACGGAGCAGCACCATGTATTGATGGCAAGGACATGCCTGGGCACAGCAGGAAAGCAGCAGGGAAACAACAGACACAACACAACACCCTGCTCCTCCATCCAGACATGGCTGCACCAGCCTCTAACATAGCACCACCTCCAGAGAAGGCCTGGGCCCAGGTGTGTGTTTCAGCCATTTCAGTAAGAAAAAACAACTTTCTGAAGCAGTTGCTCCTCCTCCAGTGCCTGTGAATAAAGACCCTCTTACTGCTAAAACCTCAGACAATCCATATCCCAGCAGGAGCACATGGAGCTGAGCCATGCGTGGCACCATGGGCTCATGTCCCTGCAGACCCCTCTGCAGCTGGGGGTGACACTGGAGCCACAGTACATCACACCTCCCGTCCCCCTGATACCTCAAACTGCCCAATGTGTTCACACCCATCACCTCCAATGGTGAGGAGTTATTCCAGTTTGGAGGAGATGATCAATGTTATTCTGATCCAGGAGCATCTCAGCACTTTTTCTGCCTCATACTCTTGGCAAAGTCTGGTTTTTCTGAACAGAAAAGACAGAGAATTTCCTCTTCCACGAGGCTTCCCACACTTTGAATCAAACCTGAATAAAACACCATGTCCCACTGCACAGTTACTCCAGTGGGAACAGCCAGTTTTGTGCCTGCGGCATTCCCAAGGGATGCTCCTCTCAGCCAGGGAGAGAAATTGGCACCAGAGGAACCCACAGCTGTCAAGGTCTCCATTCCTGCACTATCAGCAGAGAATTAAATCGAACACAGGGCCATATGGTCCCTCTGTGCTGCTGACGCAGAGGCACTGTGGACAGAACATCAGCTGCAGTGCTTAGAAAGTGACTCCTTTGAGTAAAAAATTAAAAATATAAAAATAAACTTCCCTAAACCACAAGAAGCCATTAATATTTTAGCACTTTCACAAAACATCAGACACATTTAGGTCCAACTTTAGACAACATATAAAGCATTTTCATTTGATGTTTTTAAAAAGCACAATTAAACCCAACCCCTCAGCAGCAAACCTGTGACGCTCTCCCTGTGCCCCAGCACAGGGTGAAGGTGCCTCTGCAGCCCCTCACCAGGGCTTAGACCTTCGTGTTTGTTCCACGCTGGGCAAAGCCTTAACTATCATTTTGCCAGTCCCTGGACACACCATCCCTGTCCTTGGCAGCACCTTATTTCACAGCTCCCTTCTGTGCATGCAGCCCTCGAGGAGCATGTGGGCTGCCAGAGCAATCCAAGGAGGGATTTATTATATTATTTTCTAACTTTCCCAGCAGGAAGTGGGTTTTCTCATTCTGAGGCTTCGTTTCCTATTTGGTCTCTGCATTTCCAAAGGGGAGCAAAAAGGGTTTCTAAAAAAGAAACAAGCCTCTTCTTTCTGTGTTCTCTACACCACCCTCATCCAACTTTGTTCTTCTATGATGGGCAATAAAATCACCCAGAGTAACCCACAGTGGCCAAGAACACCATCCCCACATTGCAGAGTCCCGGAGACAGAGACAGGGATACCAGGGGACATTCCCCTCACAACTGCCTGGGGCCAGATGCTGCCCTGGGTAGAGCCAGGCTGTCCTCAGGCACCTGATCTGAGTTATGTTGCCCCCAAGAACAAGCACACAGGGTATAAAATTTAACTATTCTCTACTTCAATGGCTGCAAAGCCCATCTCAAACCTGTTATTTGGCATCTGAGAACGCACAATGCACTAATGTTCAGAGTTAAGCTGTCGCTAATTTGAACATGATGACCATATGAGTTTAATTAATATTAACTGCAGGCTTCCCTTTGCAGAGCAGAGCAGCACACGCAGGGCTGCCACCCACCCAGCGTGGTGTTTGCACCTGCTGTCCCCCATTGCTGCGTGCCCTGTCCCTACAGAGCGGCCCGAAATCACCCCAGCCCACGGGCTCCACAACCAACAGCAGGTTAAAGGTGAGACCACCATCTTTAAGTCCCCTCACTGTGCTCAGGGACTGGAGAGAACTGGAACAAAACATAAAGTTTACAGCAAATATGCCCAAAAGTCTAGGACAGCAGGAGATGACCATCATCATCCCGATCAACCATCACCGAGGTGCTGAACAGCCACGTGCCTTCCTGCTGCAGCCCTGCCTGCCCCGGCCCCGCTCGCTGCCCCTGCCCGCCTCTGCCCCACACCACGAGGAGCCCCAGGCCCGGCTCCAAAGGCTGCAAGACGGGGGCGATGCCTGTGCCGTGGGGTGTGGGTGCTCAGGGACCGCGGGTCAGGCACCCTTTTGGGGAGATCCGGTGGGGCCCCACTGCTCCACCTGGACCCCTCACCCTGGCACCCTCCTTGTCCTCATCCCGGCCCCGCGGTGGGACCCGGCCCGGCTCCGGCGGGGCAGTCACCGCGAGGCTGGCTGGGGTACCGAGTGAATATTTTATTTTACACAACATAACAACACAGCGTTGTTGCTCCTGTACAGCATCTGCCTAAAAACAAAGGCAACACCATTGTCACGGAAAATAAATGTACAGTCTGACCAGTTTAAAAAATATCATTTTACTGATTGATCCAGAAGTGGTTATTTGTTAGCTGGAGGAAATTGCATTTCCTTTATAAAAGGCTTTTTCTGTGAAAACTCTCTCTTTTGTTTTCTGCTACTGCAGAACCAGGAAGCCAGTCCTAGAGCAGGGAAGGCACTGGTGCTGTTTCGTGCTTTTTTTCACCCCTTAATCTTTTTTTCCTTTTTTTTTTTTTTTTTTTAAATCTCTGAATGTTGCCTTCGATTTTGATATTAAATAAAACCAAACAAAAACTAAATAAACCCCTGTGTGCACTGGGTGGCTTACACAGAACCCCGCATGAACAAGCCATTAATCAGCGAGATAGCAGTGGACTTCCAAATCCAATTCCCCTGGAGAGGGAGTTTCACACAACGTTTGGTGTTTTGTTTTTCGTTAAAATAAAATTTAAAAAAAAAAAAAAAAGAGAAAAAGAAAAAAAAAAGCAGGTCACACAGTGCTTTCCAATATCCACTCAGAACTGGAGAAAGTTGCTTTTCCACTATCGGCACCGGCGCTGTCTGCCTGGACTAGCATCCCGTTCATGGACAAGCTCCGTTTGGAGCGCAGTCCGGCGGCGCCGGCACCGCGGGGCTCCAGCAGCTCCCCGCCCAGCGAGCGCCGGCGCTTGGCCCGGGATGGGTCGGCCGGCAGAGTGAGGAACTTACTTGGCTTTGATTGTGCTCTTTTGTACGTGGGGGCGGCGGGGGCCGCGGCGGGGGTGCGGCTCGGTAACTGCAGGGCCGTGGAGTTATTTCTGTTCGAGTTCTGGGGCTCGGCGCTGCCGCCAGCCTCGCCCTGCGGCTCGGGGACGGGCTTTGGCCCCGACTTTCGCTTCTGCTTCTGCGAGAGGGAAGTGCTGGAAGTCCAGGCGGGAGGCAAAGCGGAGGTAGTGGTGGCCGAGTCCTGGCTGGAGCCGGTGTCCGGCGACTGCATCGTGCCATCACTGGCAGCCTTGCAGCACTGGATGCCCTCCTCGTGCCCCACAGCCTGCTTGGACATGGACTGCGACAGCACCCCGCTGCAGCCCTGGATCTGAGCCCCGTTCGTCTGCGAGTACACATTGCTGACCTTGGTGGCCTTCTGCTGCCCGTTGTTGTTGCACACCTTGTAGCGGATCATGAGGATGATGATGAACACGAGTACCGAAGCCACGATGATCCCACCAATGATGATAATCATGGTCCCACCCAAGAACTGGGACTGCATGAAGTGGCAGCGCACGTAATCCTGCTCGGTGGTGAACTGTGTGCAGCCCACGACCCTGGTGGCCGTCAGCGAGGTGATCCCGTCGTCGTAGATGGCCAGGACGCACAGGTCATACATCGTCCCCGCGGCCAGGTTGTTGACCAGGAAGGTTTTGCTTGTGGGAGGTATCATTCTGAGGGAGAAGGAAACCAGCATGAATGACCCTGGCAGACGCACAGGCACCTCCTGGCAGTCCTGGACATACTGAGCACCATGGCTTGGCTGTCCCACCTCTGCCACAGCCCCCACAGGGCTGATCACCATCCCCCAGCAGTTGCTGCCTGGTGTTTGATGTGGCGCAGACACCACCAAGCTCCCTGGCGCAGCTTGGCATGGCAGACCCTCCCACTAGAGCAACCACATCAAAAGCAGAATCACAGAATCACAGGCTGGTTTGGGTCAGAAGGGACATTTAAAGGTCACCCAGCCCCACGCCCTGCCATTGGCAGGGACACCTTCCACTAGCCCAGGTTGCTCCAAGCCCCATCCAACCCGGCCTTGGACACCTCCAGGGATCCAGGAGCAGCCACAGCTTCTCTGGGCAACCTGTGCCAGGGCCTCCCCACCCTCACAGCCAGGAATTTCTTCCCAATATCTGATCTGTATCTACCCTCTTCCAGTTTAAAGGCAGCAACCCTCAACCTATTAATGGGACAAAGAAATTCATAGAAGAAATGACCAAACAAAGACAGTGTTGAAGGGTGTAATGGCCACACCCAGCAGCACAGAGCTCCCCTGCACTTCCCCAGCCAAACACTGTCAGAAAGCACCACAAGGAACACAGTCACAGACACTGTCCTCCCTGTGCTTCCAGAAAGCCAAGCACATTAAGATCCATTTAATCCATCTACCTTCACAACCCTTCTCAGATCAGTTCAGAGGATTAGAGTTCCTTTTGGATTATCTAAAAATAACGCTGTTCAAGGTAATTTCCCCATCTGTGAGCAGAAAATGGCATGAGTCCTTCCCAAGGCTCCCACCATGACCTGCCAGGGGCTGGGCTCTGCTCGCCCAGCACAGCACGGCATGGGAACTCTGGCGGATGACCTGCCGGGGCCAGGGGCCCCATGCCAGCCCCGAGCACCCGGCACGGCCCTGCACGGCCAGGCTGGGGTTGCCTTACCTGTAAACAAGGGAGTCATCATAAGTACCATTGTACTGGATTTGGAACATACGTATCCCAGGTATATTCCTCTGAAAATTGAATTTCAGCAGAGCAGTGGAGGACGTTGCTTCTGCAACAACCACCTTCTTATCCTGGCTGACTTTAGTATCCCCGTTGCTACTGCTTGCGTTGGAGCCCGACTTGGTGGACGTGGAGATATCCGAGGAGCCCGGGTCGGGCTCATGGATGTGGTTTGTGCTGTTCAGCAAGTGGGGGAGTTTGATGATGTGCAGGTCCACCGTCTGCGTGGCCTCCCCTGCCGGGTTGGAAGCAATGCAGGTGAAGGAGCCTGTGTCCTTCACCGTCGTGATGAGGATGTCGAGCGTCCCATTGTCATACACCACGGACCTGGTGGCATTGGAAATCAGTTTGCCCTCAGGTGAAATCCAATGGATGGCTGGCTCGGGGTCGCCCCGGGCCTTGCAGCGCAGGGCTGCCCGCTGCCCCTCCAGCACCCGCAGCTCGTGGGTGTGCCGGGTGATGAGCGGGGGCTCGCAGAGGAACTCCTCCTCAGGGATCGACCAGAAGTACCGGCCGGACAGCAGTGTGGGAGAGGCACAGGTCTCCAGGTCATCCTCCCTGGAAAGGCGCCTCAGCCACAAAAGCTCACAGTTGCAATGCAAGGGATTCCCACCGAAGCTCAGCGCAAACGTCGAGGGGCTGATAATTCCTGAGGTTGCCAGCACCTGAGCGCGCTGGAAGAGCGGGTCAGGAGGAAGCTTCTGCAGTTTGTTAGATGTGACATCCAGCCTGGTCATCTTGTGGAGGTGGGAGAAGGTCCCCTTAGGAATATGGTCAATCATGTTGTGGTCTAGACTGAGAGTGTGCAAACTGACCATCTTCTCCACGGCATCCCAGGGGATGGTTTCCAGACTGTTGTAAGACAAATCCAATTCCTCAAGAGCTAAAACATCATCAAAAGCTGTGGAAGAAATTAAAGTCAGCTGGTTGTTGTTCAGTATCAAGTGGTGGAGATTGGAGAGCCCGCTGAACATGTCATTAGTGATCTTAGTCAATCGGTTGCTGTTCAAATGCAGAGCCCGCAAATTGCGCAGGTCAGCAAACGCGTGAGGTGTGATAAAACTGATTGTATTCCGGGACAGCGTCAGGTCCACCAGGCTGGTCATGTTGGCAAAGTCTTTCCTTTTAATGTTTGTAACAAAGTTGTCTGCCAGCCGCAGCTCCACAGTCCTCCTGTCAATGTTGGGAGGAACAAACAAGAGCCCTTTCTTGGCACAGAGGGTGGCAAGGTTCGGAGACAGGATCTGACAGACGCAGCGCTTGGGGCAGATCTGAGCTCGCACTGCTATGCCAATGAACAGCAGAAACAAAAGCAGTTTTTCCATTGTAGATCAGGTTCAAGAGCCTGCAAGGGAGAGCAAATGTCAGTTAGTCACTGTGAGACAGGCACAGGACATGATAAAAAAGCCAAGACAGACTGTCTGTGGTTAAACCGTGTAGGTTCAGGTAGCAGTGTGCCCCTCTCACTTCATTACCTGGTTCTCTGTCATTCCCCTGTCCTGACAGAGGAGTGCCTGTACTGCGTGCCAGGGACAGCTGAGAGACAGGCATGTTTGCAAACACATAGATACACACCAAGACACTCACATACGAGGGACAAAATGACTGGGAAGCCACTGGTGGCACTGCACGTGGGGCATCTCAGGCCCCTCCTGCTAGAGCCTATCCCACCACACAGTGCACCTCGGCATCCCAACAGATCCCCTGACCTCCTGGGCTGGAGATGCTTGGCCATAATGACAAACGTGCAGCTGTGGAAAATGAGGGGTGGTTCATGTGTGCTTCACTTGCTAAGCTGAAAGTCCCAGCTGCCTTGAAATCACTGAAGCTCCATGGGTTTACAGCCATCTCCACTGAACGTTTAAGCTCTTAATGCTATTTTCAGAATAAACTCAGAAGGAGCTAATTTTATGTCATTCAAACCCCAAAAATGCAAATAAACCAAAAAAAAAAATAAAACAAAACCCAAGAATAGCCCCCACAACAGGGATCTAAATAAAAATGGATCGTGGGCTAATTTTAGTGGATCACAGCTCTCCGGCTGCCGCTGCTCCCCCCGGAAAGCCCGGCGGCTCAATTATCCTTATCGCTTCCAGCGCCAGCCCCGGCTCCTCGCGGCGTGTGGGAACAGGGCCGACAGCAGCAGTGCCCACGCCAGCTCTCTGAGATCACCCATCAGTGACTACTCCAAAGGCTCCATGGCACGGGCAGGCAGGAGGGCCGGGGGATGCTCCTTTGTGGAGCAGGTGGGAGCATCACAGAGGTCCCGTGGAGAAGCACCCACGTGTCTGAGAGGGAATGTGCCATCGTGAGCAACATAGCTCAGAGGGGCTTCACACTGGGAATGAAGCACTCAACTCCCTTCAGGACCAGCACAATTACACATGTTTGGATCAGATTACTCAGACCCATTATCATCCCAGAGATGCATTAATGAAGCTCAGCTAAAATATCATTTCACAGCCAGCCAGGAGCAGGAGTCTTAAATCGTCATCGATATTTAAAGCCATTTAACGTCAGAACAACAATTACTGCTACTGTCGTCCATCCATAACCCATCCGTGGTGCCAGGCAAGCCGAGGAGGCAGCAAAAAGCATGAGTGAAAATACCGGCCTAAACCCTGCTTTTCAGCAATATTAATATATGTTTTCCTGATACTTCTGAGGACTGCAGGTATTCAGGACTACTGGCTCCAACTCTCGAGTCCCCATTGGAAAAACAAAAGATTATATTACCATGGTCCTCAGCAGTCTGCTGCAGTGGGCAGTGCTGGGACCTGCTCCCATAACCAGTCTAACCATCACCACTCCTGCTGCTGCTGTCTGTGGCAGAAAGCTGTGTCCCAGCAGCATAAAGGTATGCTCTGTGGACTCAGTTTCATGCCAGCACTGCAGGTGCTGCGGTGGCCCTGCAGGTGACAAGGGCCTGGAGCAGAACAGCAATGCTGAGCAGTGGAGGAAAGCTCCTGGTGCAGCCCCCAAACCCCACTGGTGTCACCCGTTGGCCACCTCCTGACCTGGCAGCTGCAGTGATAGCCAGGAGCTGCCACCTGCCCTTTAAACTACATCTGGCACATACCAGATTGGAAGGGGCTCAGTGGCTCAGGGCATCTGCAGCACGGCCACCGGGGTCCCCAGACAGCCTTGGCTGGGGACACTGCACTCATTTAGATTTGCTAATTTAATGCTGCTAATTTAGATTTGTGGCTGTGATTAAAGTCATGTGCCTGGATTCAGCCAAGTCTACTTGAAGAACTACACAAGACTAACACAAGGTTAAACCAAAATTAGCATGTTTACAAGGTTGGAAATACCATTACAAGACAAAACAACTTAAACCATAGCTGGAATGACAAGGTTGCAGTGAGGTTACCCACCTGCAGAGGTGGGATTTTTGGATTTTAGGAGAGTTTTTGATACTTTCTCTGTCAGTATCCTCTGGACAAATGCCCAGCACATGGCCAGAGCTGGATGCAATGTCAGGCTGCGGGTCAGGCTCAAAGGGCTGCAGGAAATAGGGCAAGACCGGCCAATAGCCAGTCACTAGCACTGTCCCCCAGGATGTCAGCTTAGGGACAGTCCTCTGCAGTGTCTCTGTCAGTGACCAGGACAGGGAGGTGAGTGCACCCTACATACACCTGCCAATGACACTGAATTAGGAGGAGTGGTTCCCTCGGGGGCACGGGGTGCTTATGGAGAGGTCCTGGTGGATCAGAGTGCTGGACAGCCACCAGCCCTGAGTGTGATTCTGCACCTGGATGCCTCAACTGACAGGAAACAGCAAAGCCACACTTGGATCTATAAAAGGAAGATGGTGCCCTGGGCTGCACAGGGATGGGGACAGGATCCTGTCCAGCCTGGACATCACCCCTCACCACAGGGGCAGCACAAACATTTCACCTCCTCACTGAAAGTACATAGAGCATTTCCTCCCAGGTAGTCAGCACAGCACAGTCTTGTGGCTGTGCCCCACCACTGAGACATCCCAGAAGACAACAGAAACTGCAGGACCTGGTGGCTTAGAAGGACAGCCATTGAAAAGCATATCTGCTGCAAGTCAGCTGGGCCGTGTGGCCCCTCCTCTCCCAGCACGCCTTGTCCCCCCCACAGGTAACTTGCAGGGGCAGCAGCGCTGACATGGCTTACAGCTTGTGGCAGAAAACATCTTTTCCAATAATCAAATCACGACCTCATTCTCATTAACTGCTTAAAAGATTTTAAAAAAAGGAAAAGAAAGTGCGTTCATACATAAAACAAATGCCAGTTTCCTAGGAAAGCAGGCATTGCTCATTTACTGCTCAGTGACTGCAACAGGACAGGGGTTGTCAAGTTCCTCACATGACTTTGGGATTCACAAAAAAAGGCTCTCATAGACTAACCTTCAAATACATTCTGTTGCTACATTTGTTAATTTTGAGTGATTCATCTGTCTATAAAAACTAAGTTTGAATTGCCATGGGCTGCACATGGCCACACGGAGTAGGAACTGTCTCCAAGGAGCTGAGAACCTGTGAGCCCTTGCACACACTGCCAGGGGGCTGGGAGCCCCTCCAGTGCTCCCCCATCAGCCAGAGGGGACTGAGCATGTGCTCAGGCTCTCAGCCCAGACCGCTGCTCCTGTCTCAGAGCAGAGGAACTCCTTCCCCTTACCCCTTTTTTCCCAGGTAAGCAGCAGGTATGACAGTGGTTGGGTGGGGAATGGGCTCATGGGGGCAGGGACCCCTCTGTACTTTCACCCCCCTCCTCACCTCCCCCTGGCTACTCTCAGGTGGGATGTGCCCAAGCCATGGGTGACACCTCAGTGTTCCTTCCCCTGACAGGTGTTTCTCATGGGACTCCTGGGCTTCACTCCAGCTCCCCCTGAGATGTGGAACATAGACCACTGTTCCACTCCAGCACGGACATGGGGCTGCTGCTGGCCCTGGCTCAGGAGCCCTGAGCTCACCTGGGGCCAAGCCCACACACAGGCAGGGTGCAGAGACAGCTGGGTACACTCCAGCCCCAGCATCACACATTGCTCTGTGAGACCCACTGGAGGGGCAGGACAGCTCCCAGCACTTCCAGAGGAGCCACTTGCCGCTGTCAGATGGCGACAGCTGTGGCGTTCCCTGGGGCACACATGGACCCCTCCAGCCAGCCCTTCCCAAGGGCAGACCCCAACCACAAACCTGCAAGTCTGAGAGGTGACGGGGCACAGCCAGAGTGACCTCAGCCTGTGCAAGGTATGGCCACTCCAGAGCCCCCACTGGCACCACCAGGGCGAGTGGCAGTGCCATCCTGGCACCTGGTCAGCAGCACGCTATGGGAATGACTACCCCCAAGTTCTAGCAGCAGACTGAGGTCATCTGAAGTGATATGAATTTGAAATTCCTGCCTGGAATGGATCCAAGGGACCTGGCACTGAAACGTCACAAACACGGCTGCAATGGCGCTTTGTGCACAACATGCTGCGTGCTTGGGGTTTTTCCCCCTCCTCTTTGGAATACAAACTGCAGCATCTGTGGATGTCTCCAGTGCTCCAAAGAGTCACTGACATATTGTGGCTCTCACAACACATGGGAGCAGTGGGGTCCAGGAGACAGTAATTAATTATCAAACCATTTCCAGTGCATCCAATTCCTGTTCAGATGGTCAGTGTTGCACACAGCTCTTGTGCCAGGGACACACACCAGAAGCTGCTGGAGCCAACTGCCGACTCGGGCCCGGCTGAGACATCCCCTGTCATCACTGAGGTCATGACAGCTACTGACTGCCCTTCCCACCTTCCAGAAGTTGGGATTCTCGAGGTCTTTGCAAATGCAATTTCGTGGTGGGGAAAAAGAAAGTCTGGAAGCTGACAGTGTTCACCTGCTGGGGATGGAGAAAGGGAAATCCTGGCATCAGCCACCACAGGCACCCCACAGCCATGCCAAAATAGGGGCATGTAAAGGGAGATGCTAGGATCTGTGGCATTTCAGCTGCTGGGACCAGTGAAGTGGGGAACAAGGAGCTTCAGTTTCACAGAGGTCAATGGTTTGTAAACACTAGGGAGTGTTTTGCTGAATTGGGAACAAAGTACCTGGGAAAACAAACACTCAGATCAAAGAAACTCAACATGGAGGAGCCCTGCTGGCCACCCAGTGCTGCCCTGGCCAGGGTCACCTGCCAGGATCACAGCCACCGTGTTCTCCACCCGCAACACTTGCTGTAGGACTGGACAGGTGAATCCCTGGGGATGCCACTCAGAAATCCTGAATCCTTGGCTTTGTTAAAGGGCTTCTGACAGGCACCAGCACAGCTGCACCCCTCAGACCTTTGGGAATCTTAAAAGCAGGAGCCATGTGAGACCCATGCCCAGAACAAGGGCCAGGGGCAGCACTGCCAGCTCATGTGGGGATGCTGCCTCTCCTGGCATAATGTGTCTTTGTTCCTCAAAATCTCCGTTTCTGATTTTTGCTGTTTTTCCCCTGTCTTCTACACCACAAAAAGCTCCAGCTCCTTCCCTTGCAATGCACAGCTTAAAAACATGCCCATAAAGCTCAGAAATTGAGGAGAAAAATAGGGTAATTATCCTTTCTTTAGTTTTTAAGCACTTCATTTTAGAATTGTTTCTCATTGTCTGGAGCAGACAACACTCAGCAATGTCAAGTCCTTAGAACAGTGAAAGCAACACGGGGTCCCTGCAGTGCACATGGGTCACAGCTGGAGTGCTTGCAGCAGGAGCAGGACACGGGCACATCCTGGGGACTCCCTCCTCACTTCTGTTGACACAGCTCCCTGTGTCCTGCATTTCCACAGGAGTGCTGCTGCCTTCCCAGGAGGCATGGGCAGGGTCAGGATCCTTGTGCTCCAGGGGGATGCCCAACACTCACCACCCTGGCCAGGGAACCCCCTTGGCTCCAGCATCATTCGCTGCAAGCTCGTGGCTGTTCTCACCTGGGACAGGGACACTGGTGTGAGCACGGTCAGTGCAACAGGGGCATGGGATTTCCAGGAGTTTTGTTTCTTTCCCTTTCCATTCTGCTCCCCGTCATACCCCACGCTGTCTCTCTCACACAGGTGTCCCAGCACACACATCTACCCCAGTGTTTCACTCTGAACACTCAGTGAGCAGCACTACCAGCATCACTGCCTGCTATGCGCTGACAGTGGCAGGCAAGGTGGTAGCATGCTCCCAGCACACTTCCTGCACACTTCAGCACACTTCCTGCACACTTCAGCACACTTCCTGCACACTTCAGCACACTTCCTGCACACTTCCAGCCTGCTCCCTGCACAGCTGCTGTTGGTATGGCCCCGAGTCCGCGGGCACACGCGAGAGCTCTGCACACGGCTGTCCTGCTCCTGCCACCCCCAGCTGAACCGGGCACACTGCCACGGCCTGAAATAAAGGCTGAGCCAGCTGGAGCAGAACAGGAACTTTGACACGACACACAGGGCTGCAGAGGAGGTAGCTCATCAGGCTTTGGTGTCACAGACAGGAGCCCAGAGTGATCCATGGGATGAGTCAAGGTGGCAGCGTGAAGCACGATGCAGCTCTGGAAGGTATTAATGGCTGTGCTGTGAGGAAACTGCACCGGGTGATCCCGTGGCCCCTGGCACATCGGGATGGGGGCACGTCCTGCTGTTCCACCAGGGATAGGGGAGAGGGACACTGAACCCAGCACAAGCCAGAGCAGCTCCTGAGAAACACCCTGTGATAAAAACACACATGGAGAGATCGTCTCCCGTTTCTAAGGGACAACTCCACACTCCTATCTCACCCACTGTCAAACCCAGCAAGCTCTGTTTTACCTCTGTAACTACACTGGGGTTTGCAGGCCCAGCCAAGAGCCTGTTTGGGCTCTTTTCACTATCCTCCTGCTCCATGAGGCAGATAGTCTCTATAGAGCCTTCCAGCTCCTGAGGAGTCACTGTACCAAATGCTGCACAGATATGCCAAACACTGACAGCAACATCAGGATCAGCTGCGCAGCTTCCAAACGGGAGCAGGCCTAAGTGAATAATTGTTTAAACAAAGCAGCTTTTAACTTATCAAAACATTTTTACTGAATTGGAGTATTGCGGCATTTTAAAAACTAAGTGTTTTTGCAACACCAAAACACAACACAAATATGAAGGGATTTGCTTTGCCACTCCTCTGTTGCCCCTCTGCCACAGCCGTGCTCCAACAGCAGCGCTCCACGTGCTGTTGAGCCACATCATGAGGAAATTCAGGACTTCACTCTTATTGTCAAACACCCACCGGCACTCAGAGAGGGCAGCTGCCAGGGCTGCCTGTGCCGGCACCACAGTCCCTCCAGAGGAGAGTGGATTTGGGAGGGGGGCAGCAGTGGGGCAGGAAGGGCAGCAGCTGCTCCAGGGTCCAGCAAGGCCAAACCACATCACATTCCCCAGTGGGCACTGGGAGTGGGACAGGGGCAAAGGCGGACCCAGGTACAAACACCACATGCCCACCCAATACACACAGCTTAATAGGGGGATATCAGAAGCACAGGAAACAGCACTACGAAAGGGGAATCGGCAGCAGGACACATCAGGGCAAAACTGGGGGCTTAACCATAAACAGATTTCCAAGCCTGAACAGTTTGTAGGTTTTATCAAGCACCGCAAAAATAACTCATTTCTTCCACAGTCTCACTTCTGCACAGCCTACCAAATTAAATGAAAAGTAAACTAACAATGATTTACTCCAGATGGGCATTTATTATCTGCGTAATAATATCATGAATTGTCACAGTGTTAACTGAGTCCAATTCTTTTCGTACTCTTACATAAACATATAGTAAATTAAACAATCTAAAACCAGACGGGCATTTATTAGGGTTGTCTCTACACTTGCCTGAACATCACTTGGAGATGTGAGTCATAAAACATAAGCTGGATTTTAAGTTCTAAAGTTTAATTTAATGTCAAGTAGTACCAGGTACAAACTGAAGATCCCTCTCATGGAAGAACACCTATTTAGTATTTAGGTCTGGCCTGTTAACTGGTAAATCAAACAGATGTGGCCAAATTAGCTACTGAGATGATCTAAGATGTGCCATGTCTACAGCAGACCTGACACTTCAAAGGCAAACCCAGGGAATCTCAAGGAGATGAAGCATTTCCATCACAATAACGGGTGACGTGCGCCGGCAGGATACGTGTAATAAAGGAAGGACAACAAGAGATGAAATGGAAATTTGTTTTGTAGAAGCCAAGAATAGAACATGATTTATATGCACTTATTTTAATTTATTTCAGGCTGAATGCAATTTATCTAAACTCATCAAAAATTAATAGCCCATACAGAAAGGAGTAGTAATAAATCCAAACTTGGGGCACACAGAGAATACATCTCTTCTCAGTCGCTATTAGCACTTCACTATCTAATTAATCCACCACGTTATATCTCACCTGGAAACCCAGGCAATCCTGCTTGGTGGGACAGGGACTGAACACGCAGCCCTGGCACAGCCCCCTGTGTGCCACATATGATTAATGAGACCAACACGGAGACAGAGACCACTCCAGAGAGGGCGCCCCAGCAGGACCCACTGCCCTGGAATGGACCCTGGAACGGCCCCAGAGCTGCTCCAGCCCCCCACAGTGCCACAGCTGGAGCATCACGTGCCCCTGGGAAGGAGTTCCCCAAGGGAAGGAGCAAGGCAATGCTGCTCCAGCAGCTGAGCCCCAGCAGAGGCTCTCACCCACCCCAGAGTAAATTCCAAGCACTTCCAGGAGATTTGAAACACCTGGGATACAGGACCACCTCAAAACTCAGCCAACACCTGAAAAGCCCCGTGACAGCCACGTATGGCATCATCAACACACACAGCTTGTGCCCAACCCCAATGGCACCAAGGGCAGGGACAGAGCAGGGCTAGGGGCAGTGCCAGGCCAGCCCCCAGCCCCAGGCTCAGCCCCAGCCTCAGCCCCAGCCTGGTTGCCATGTGCTATGGTGCAGCTGGGGCAGGACAGGCAGCACACCGCCCGTCCCAGCCCCTGCTCAGCAGGACTCTGGGGATGGGAAGTGCAGCTGCCTCCCCTCAGAGGAAGGTTGGGAAAAAAATGAGGGTGATGCAGTCCCCAACAAAGAGCAAGCACAGAGCAGAACCCTCCCTGCCTCTCCTCGTGCCGATCTGCAGTGTCTGTGCCAGAGGGGCTCTGGACCCCAGTGCAGGTGCCGGTATCCAGGGGCTGGCAAGGAGACAGGGCCCTGGGCAGTCCCTCCCGCTGCCCACGGGAACTCAGAGGAGAGCTTGGCCACAGAGCCAGGCTGGAACAGCTGCTCAACACATGGACACAGAGCCCAGTGACCACACAGCTGCAGCAGGAACCCAATGGACCCAGGTCTGTATTTAAATCCAAAAGAAATCAATGGGCACTCTAAAAGGATTATTTTCCTTTACCAAGGATGACAGTTTCAGTGAAATACTGGGACTCATATTTTTTAAAACTTCAGATACATCTGTCAGGGTTGGGCAATTTTGCCTAAAAGAGAAACTTTCAATGTGCCATAAGGGAGAAACTATTTTTGCAATCTTCCCTTTGGCTCAAAATCTGCTGCTGGGATTTTTCAGGAGGCAGCACTCCGCACACTAGAAAAAACTGACGACTCTAAAATACATATTTATGGTTTCCTGATATAGGGAATAAGAACAGAAGAAAGTAATGATAAGCTGCAGGAAATGTTAGAGAACTCTGGCAGCAGGATGGACGGACAGCAAACTGGGACCAGCGGTGGAGTCAAGGGAAGACAGGAGTGAATGGAAGCGTTACTGTACTCCAGGCACTGCCCTGCTGCTGCTGGACAGGGACAGCACAGGAGAGCCCAGAGGTGCTTGGGCACAGGAGTGCTTGGCCACAGGGACACTCATCTGCAGGGATGCTCAGACACAGGGATGCTCAGACACAGGGACATTCAGACACAGGGATGCTCAGACACAGGGATGTTCAGACACAGGGATGCTCAGACACAGGGATGCTCTGGCACAGGGATGCTCAGACACAGGGATGCTCAGACACAGGGATGCTCAGACACAGGGATGCTCTGGCACAGGGATGCTCTGGCACAGGGATGCTCTGGCACAGGGATGCTCAGACAGAGGGATGCTCTGGCACAGGGATGCTCTGGCATAGGGATGCTCTGGCACAGGGATGGTCAGCTGGGTCTGTCAGGGGTCCTCAGGCATAGGGATGCTCAGACATGGGGATGCACAGCCACAGGGGTGCTCAGGTGGGTCCTACAGTGGTCCCCAGGCCTGGCACCGCACACCATCTCCAGCTCACAGACTGAAATGACCAACAGCTGCTGTTGGGAACCCCATCCTGGCAGGACCTGGTGTGTCACTCCCTCAGGTGACAAAGTGTAGCTCACTGCACCTCTGCTGGGTTCCAGACTCAGGGAGTTGACCCTCCCAGAGAAAGTGAAAAGCAAATTTGCAGAGGACAGGAGATAACATGCAGCAGAAAGTCACGAGGCCAATCTCTGTCACACAATCAGGAAATTACACTGAGCCTGCGCTATCAGCTCCCATCGGCTCCTCCGTAATCAACGCCTGGCTGCTTAAAGGCAACACAGTAATGATGCCAAAGGGCTTAAAAACCTGTTTTGGAGACAATATGATGTCCTTGGGTACAAGGAAACATGTAAGGAAAGCTGTGTTGGGTAGGATGGAGACAGGAGAACCTCAGAAGCCTGTGAAAGCCACAGCCTGGCTCTGGAACAAGGATTGGTGAGCCGAGATCGGGACACAGGGGAGCATTGAACCGGCCTCATCAAACCAAACATTGAACCAAACTCATGTTCAGGGACAGGGACTAGGTGTTTGCTGGGTCAGTACCTGCCACTGTACTGTCACACAGTCACATCCCACAGCGGTCCCACTGGGACTTCCCAGGCTGGGGGCACTGGAGGTTGATGGGAGTGGCAGCAGTCAGGCTGCAGGGCTGCCATGGGACCAATGTCCAGCATCAGCATCCATCACATGGACCCTGATGGCATCAGCCAAACCACCGCCAATCCATCAAACATGCCAGGACAGGGTGGGAGAGGGGCTGAGCATGGCTGTGCCATCCCAGCACTGCATCCCAACAGGAGCAGGAAGGACAGGAGACCTCACTGCTCTCCATGGCCAGGTCTGTGGGAAGAGCCTGTGGTGGCAACGGTGAGGGATGCGAGTGGGAGGAGAGCGGAGCCAGCAGGAGAGGCATCTGGCCCAGGAGGAGCTGATGACACAATTCCCCCCAGACCCAATCATATTTAATTTTTCTATCAATTTTCATTAGCCTTTTCCCATGCCTCTGGTTCGTCCACAGCATTGCAGGATTTGTTAAAAATAAACTTACTGTCTCAGGGAGCTCCTTGGCCAATTATTTTAATACTCCTGGGTACCAGTTATCCAGCTCTGCCACTTTTAAACTGCCTTACTTAAACTGTCATTTTTTAACCTTTTTCTTAGCTCCTGTAGCAATAGAAAATAGTTGTCATGAGCTTGCATTTTGCTGCTCCTTTGCAAAGGGCAAATGGAAATAATCACAGAAAATTTCTGCATCACCCCCATGTATTCCCTGCTTTGCCTTGTGAGGTCCAGCCCTGTGACAGGCTTCTCTTTTTATCTCAAATGTAATTCCCCTCCTGCAGCTGGAAACTGACCTAAGGGTATTGAACACTTCAATTAAAAAATTTCCACCAATCTCAGAAAACAGATATTCAGGCATAAAAAAAAGAACTTCAGTGTGATGAAGTGTTTTTGGCGAATGGGGTAAAAAACTAACACTATTGGACACAAGGAAGAATTTATTCACTAAAAGAGTGGTCAGGCACTGGCAGGGGCTGCCCAGGGAGGTTTGGAGTGCCCAGTCCTGGAGGTGCCCAAGGAAGGCCTGGCCGTGGCACTCAGTGCTCTGGGCTGGGGGACAAGGTGGGCATCGGGCACAGGGGGATCCATGGGCTGGGAGGGCTTTTCCAACCTCAGGGATTCTGGGATTCTGTGGTCTGGCAGAAACATGGCGAAACAGGGGGCTCCAGCAGCAACCCCAGCCCCTCCAGCATCCCAAAAGCCCTCCAGCCCCAGCACCAACGGCTCCCCGGCAGCTGCTCTGGACTCGCAGCTTTAAAAGTCTCTGCTGGAACAAGTGCCTCATTACCTCATTTGTTAATTGGCCACTTCTCCATCCCCTGTTGCCTTGCATTAACAAGCCCCACTGTCAGGGCCACTCGGGCAGTACCCACAGTGGTGTCTGCTGGTCATTAAGCTCAGAGCTCTGGCTAACAAGCACAGCCTGGAGCCGAGCGGGGCCATTCCCTTAATGAACCGCAGCTCCGGACTCACAGACCCTGCATTAGCGGAGATGGCATCGCTGACACGAGGAGAAGCTGAACAGTGACTGACTGCGACCTCACCCACCTCTGAGTCACAGTTCTGAACAGTTTGTGAACTTGATGACCAGAGATGGTGTGAACTGCTCGGGCAAGGGCTGACAGAGCCGTGCTACATCCTTTCCTCTGCTTCCAAAACACAGATCAAACATCTTGTAGGACAGAAAAAAAAAATATAAGCAAATGAAACAGGTTTTCTTTCAGCTGGATAAGATCAAAACTACTTTACACAGATTTTTGGAAACAGAAAAGACATCCTTAGCCACTTTCAAAACTTCCAGCCCAGAGGAATTATTCTGAAAGGTCATTTCCCTCCTCCTCTACATCTCAGTGCGTGGAGCAGATACCATCAGATCTGCCACGTGCAATCCCATCACTTTGCAGGATTTATATCTCCCTCTTCTATGCCAGAAAATTTAATGGGTCTCTTGGTCCTAATGTTCTTAACTCAGCAAAGAGTCTGAGCATTTCAGATAAGAGACATACTTAAGGCATTGGCAAAGAAGTTTAGATTTTAATTGCTGCTTCAAAAATTGATCAGCCTTGCTGCTGTGGCAAGATTTCCATATTCCATGGAATTTGAGAAACAGATGCCAGTGGATGGACACCCGTACCCTAAATGCAGCCGTATCAGGCTGAGGCTGATCCTGCCCCGAGGCCCCAGCAATGCCAAGCAAGGACACGCCACAGCTCAGCTCTGGCCAGCTGTGCAGCAGCTGAGGAGACCACGCCAGGTTCTGCCCATCGCACTGCACCCCTGCAGCTGTGCTGTGGGAGTCTCCAGCTCACATCCCAATCGTGGCTTGGAGAAGCCAGAGAACTCATGAGATCCTGATGACCTTTTCCCACATTGTCCCAGCCCTGGGACCAGCACAGCAGGAAGGCGGGAGCTCCAGCACAGACCCCTTCACCTCCTGGTGACCACAGCACAGCTGCTCCCTGCTGCATCCCCTCCCTGCATGAGCCTTCCCCAATCACCACGATTTTCAAAGGAAAATGAAGTCCAGGTGGATCCTAAGTGTTCCCATAGCCTGTCCCCTCCCTACTCCCCCACATCTGCTCCCCATGGAGTCCCCCTGCTTGGCGTACCAGGGCTGTGCCAGCGGCCAGGCTGTGATCTGCAGTTTGGGCATGTTTTAAGCATACTTATTTTCCACTGAATACATTTTGGTATAATTCTCTCTTATCTTAATTAATATCAGGAAAATTACGCCGTTCCCCTCTCACAAAAGGAGGCAGAGCAGCATTGTGCAGGGAAATGCTTGTAGAAACAAGGAACCTCAAACTCTTACCGCAGGTAAATTGTGATTTTACTGCAGCTAATTGAGTTATCCTCAAATTATGCGCAGAAAAAAGCAGGGACTTTGCTCTGCCCACAATGTCCTCGTTAAAAATGCATCACTGCTCCTCATCTCTCAGCTCAACAGCACTAGAACGTGTGTCTGTGTGACGTGTCCCTGCCACATCCCACCTACCAATCTCAGCAGGTCTGGCAGGAAGGGGATGAACAGGATGGAGAGGGGACACAGGGGAGAGCCCCGAGCTCCAGAAGGCAGGACGGGGCCCCAGGTGCCACCAGCACAGGGCGCAGCACACAGACACCATTCCCAGTGACTCCAGGTCTCCCACAACAACTCCTGCTGTTCACACACTCCTTGAATTTTCACGGGGAGGTGAGAGAAAGAGAGACAAACCCAGAGATGATGATGGGGGATGTCACCAGGAGCTTTTTAACTTTTGTTTCACTCTGAAAGGATCAGGAGCCCATCTTTTTCTTCACAGTTACTCCTGGGGAGCTTGAACACCCTGGTGTGCTGGGGTTCAGCACCCCCGACGCTGTCCACAGCAGCATCCCTCTGCCGGTGGGATGCCTGGCTCAGCCCGGTGCCACAAAAAAACCCCACCCCGGGCAGGCCACGCCAAAACTTGGCCTAAACGTAAGGAAAAGCCATCAAATGTGAAACACTTTGAGTGGAGGATTTTGTATTCCAAAAAATGGCATTTTTTAGCAGAGAAGCTTAAATAGAAAACTTTCAAGGTATTTCCTGACACAGAGGCAGCTGCCCCTTGGTTACACCTGCAGGAAATGTCCAGTGGCTCTAAAACATGGATCTAGTGGCCCCAGGGATGGGGACAGGAGGCAGGTGCTGGTGCAGTGCAAGGGCACATTGGAGCAGGTCCCGGTGCCAGACAAGGCCACAGACATTTGCCAACATTTCAACTGTTGTTGCTGATTGGTTCTTTCAGTTTTTTTGCTGTTTTTTCATTTAAGTTTTCTTATAGTAAAGAAAGCAACAGAAAAACAAAGGTATCACATCCTTCCCTCTGCACTGGAGGCTCCAAGATACACAACTACTTTCTTCTGGACTTAATTTCTGCTGAAAAGAACTGATGCCAATTGAATTTCTTTTAATAAAAAAAGCCTTTTGCTGAAAATAAGATTTTATTTTAAGGAATACAAAACTTTTTTTCTAAAATATTTTCAGCTTTGCTATCAAAGTTCTCCCTTGCCTCTTTTGCTGTCAGGTCCCCTCGTTAAATTTTGTAATTAAGAATGCAGTGTGGGAGATGGAGAAAACTAAAGCACTTCAGTGTCCCAGCAAGGGGCCAGAGCAGAGCAAAGCAATGCCCTGGGAAGCACTTCCAGTGCTCACAGGACTGACTCATTTTCAAGTCCATTCACCTCAGCAGCTCCAGCACTGCTGATTCTGTGGGCACAGTGACCTTACATGGCTCCCAGGAACAGGACTTGTGAGAAAGGTCATAGAATCCCAGAATGGTTTGGGTTGGGAGGGACCGTGAAGACAATCCAGTTCCACCCCCTGCCATGGGCAGGGACACCTTCCACTACCCCAGGTTGCTCCGGGCAAAAATAAATTTGCCAAAAGTAAAATATCTTGGTGTCACGCTGCCACTCTCAGAATGACTGTGACCAGGGAAAGCACCTGGAGGCAGCACCATCAGGTCTGGGGCTGCCCAAACCCCACCAGGACCACCCAGGAGCTGCTGGAAGGAACACAGCCACAACAAGCTGTGCCAGAGACAGTGCAGCTGAGATGCCAGGACCACTGCCAGGATCACTACCTGGGAAAATGTGGATCCTCAGGAGTCTCAGGAGTGAGGTTCCTAAGGCATGAAATCCTCCTCTGAAGTCAGGGAGGAGAAGGAATGAAGCCAACACCTTCAACCCTCTGCTCCAGCAATCTGCCTGGGTGCCCGAGCCACCCTGGGGGACCCCCGTGTCACCCTGCTGGAAGCTGTGGGTGCCCATGGCTCCAGTCCTGGGGGTTGCCTGCACCCCATCCCAGGAGAGGGGGACTGGGATGGTACCAGGCAGCACAAGGACGGCTCCTCTGCCAGCTCTGGCACTGAGGGATGACATGGGGACAGTGGGTTCCAATCCAGCTGTGTCACACAGCCACAGCATAGGAGAGCTCCCACTGCTGGAAAGGGTTAGTGCTATGGATATGGCAATGCCTCACTCTGCTTTACCCACCTAAATTAGGGAACGTGCTACTTTGCTATGTGCCATCAGTTAAACTCTCGTTTACATATGCAGAGAGGAAAACAAATTCCCAGATCTCCCAAAGCAGGGTCTCCTAGGGCAGAATGTCCTGCAGCAGGATCTCCTCGCTCCCAGGCAGCCTTTCCTTCACACCACCCGAATGAGATCCGACTGTCCTCCCTGCCTCCTCCTGGTGTAAAGAGCCACCTTCATATGTGATTTCCTTCTGACACATGGACACTCCACACATGCACCCACCAGCACAGCTGGAATTATACTTGAAAAGACTTTTCACACAGCAGAGTGACTCCATTTGGAAGCCTGGCACCCCTCATAACCAAAGCTGATGGAACAGCAGCCCAGCCCACACCCACAGAGGAAGGATCATCTCTGTCCCCTGTGATAACATGTGGGAATACTCCAATATGATGTGACAAACAGGCCCTGTGTGTGACACAGGCATTATCACCTCTACAGCAGCCATGAGATATTGTGGTCCAACAAACCTGCTGCTCAACCCTGCCCTGCCACAGCTCCAGGACCATGGGGATTCTGCCCTCCAGGATCACCGTCACCACAAACCACCCGCAGAGAAAGCCAACATTTGCAAAGGATCAGGGCAAAAACTTTAAATTCCCAGAGATGTGGGGATGTTGCTATTTCCATTCCTGTCCTCATATGCTGAGAACTGACTTCCCTTTGCTGTCCCTTTCCCCTTCATTAACCAGCACCCCCAACTACCATGAACCCCTTCCTTCCCATTGTCTTGGCTGGTCACCAGGAGCACAGCAGTGCCTGCTGTTCCCAGATGCCCCAGAGGGGCTGTACCTGCAATTACTGTGGTGAAACAGCGTTTGTGCATCAACACAAATTGAGGTCTTGAAGGACCAAGATTCCATCCCACAGCAACGTGACTGAACCATGTTGGTGCACAAATCCCTGTACAGGCCGGAATGTCATGGCCAGGTCACAGCCCCAACCAGCTGCACCTGGGAAGAGCAGGACACAGGTGAACAGAAAATCAGGCACTGCATCGCACCAGGATGGGAACAGGAAACACGTCAGGAGAGCGGATCACTGCCAGCACGAGTGTGATGGGAGAGCTGCCAGGCTGTGACTGAGCACAGAGATCCTGAGCTTTCACTTTCGCCCACCAAGGAAACAGGCTCAAATCTTGTCATTCTGGAAGTATTCGAAGACGCTGCTGGAGCTTCACGGACAGAAGAAGCACCTGAGAGGTTTCACAGCATCACAGATCGGGCAGATGCAGGCAGCAGCCCTAGGAGCACAAGGCTGCTGCACTGAGTACTGTGTTTTGGGCAGCCCTGCTGCCTGTGCCACCACCTGGCAGAGGGACACGTCACCCCCGCTCCCCAGAACTCCCATCCTCCTGAGAAAGGTGTTTAAAGGACATGTCCTCTGTAGATACCGAAGCTGTGAACCTCAGCTGTCACCACTTGCCTTTGCAGCCCAGACGCCAGCCCGGCAGCTGGGAATTGCATTAATTCCCCCCAGCACCAAAAAAAGCACCTGTTCCCTCCAGGATGGGTGTTCTATGGGAGATCAAGGGTGTAACCATCCAGCATCTCAGCACCCAGCAGGGTGGAAATAAAGGCCTTGTAGAGGCCTGGAGAGCAGGAACAGTCTGCTCAGGGCTGGGGCTTCTCTTGCCCCATGGTGGGTGAGGGCAGAGCGGCCAAGGGAGCTGGGGCAGTGGGGGCCAGGACAGTTCCCCCTTGCAGTGTCCTCAGCCTCTCTGCCCCATTGCCCCCAAGACCACCCTCCTGCCCCCTTCTACTTATTACTTTTTTGGAAGGAGGAAGAATTCACTGCTGGGGCTGTACCTGTCCCCTCTGCCCAACTCTCAGAGCTCACGAGCTGCCAGCCCCTGGCAGTCTGGGATTTCCTCCTGATGAACAGGAATTGCCAGACAAGCAAACTCCTGCAAAGCGCAGCGGAGCAAGTAAGTGCTACAAAATAAGAGCAATTTATTCCAGGGTTTACAAGTCAGTCTGTGGTCCTCAGAGATAATTCTGCTGTCAGGTGCTTATGTTCCTCCAGCACTGCCAGGCTATACAAGCTGCTTTCGTGTCTCTATTAGCCCACACGTATGCAGATCCCCCTTTTCCACATTATATTTGCATTCAACACGTAAACCTTTGCTTGATCTGTGCTGCAAACTAAGCACAATTCTGTCATGGGATTGCACAGAAAACCACAGTGGGCTTCTGACCAGCATTTGCTGTTTGGGACATTAGAACCTACTGGTCTTTCTGGAAAGTTCTGGCAGTCTGGAAATGCCTTTTGAACCCACCCTGTCCCAAATACACACTGGAGTTTTGCTCACCAAGTTGCATTGTGTCTCTCACCTGGGAGCAAACCACCCCTCACTAAGATTTGAACTTTAATTTTATCTCCAAATGCATTGCATCAGCCCTGTTCTACTCCAAAGTCACTCCTGCCCAGCCTTACTGATGCACAGGCTACTTTACATATCTTTTTCTCCCTGTCTCTGCTGGCAGACAGGTGCCCAGTGAGTGCTTTGCTCTGATGCCAAGGCCCCATGAGTCACCCATAAGACTCCGAGCTCCCCTTTCCAGAGCAGGGATATGCACCCACCACAGGAAACACCTACATGCCCGTGCTTCCCTGAGCTGTGTCACAGCCCAGAGCAGGGGATTTCCCTGTGGACAGGACTCACAGCACTGAGGACCCCACCGAAGGGAGCAGATGCTTCAGCCACATCCACACCGTGCACTCCAGCAGCAGTGCCCACGCTGCAGTGCCATGGGAATGTGAAGCAATTCCTAAACCCCAAGACCATGGCAGAGCCTGAGCTGGGCACAGGGAGGGGACCATAGCCACCCACAGTCACCCACGTGGGGGCACAGGCTGTGTCCTCAGACAGACCACGCTTTGGACACTGTTCAGTGAAACAGTGCTTTCTGAGCCACGACGAACACTGAACACCCAGCCCGGCCCAAAACCATCTCATAAACCATCTCATTTCTATGGGAGAAAATCTTTACTGTGAGGGTGGGGAGGCCCTGGCACAGGCTGCCCAGAGAAGCTGTGGCTGCCCCTGGATCCCTGGAAGTGTCCAAG
>JAWWLV010000179.1:63500062-63534172 GCA_035041135.1 Platyrinchus mystaceus
GAGCAGCCGGGCCCTCCCCGCCCCGCCGCACGCACGGCTGAGCCGCAGCCGCCCGGCCGTCGCCGCGCAGACGTGCGGCCGGGCCGCCCCCCGCCGCGCCGGGCTCCGGGCTGCGCGCCGCCGGGCGGGACCGGCACCGGGCACCGGTAAGGACACGGGCACGGACGCCGGCAAGGACACGCCTCCGCCTGCCCCGCCGCGCCCGGGCCAAGCTACAGCGACGGGGAGCGAGAGTGGCCTCGGCCCTCGGGGCACCCGCCAGCCCTCCCCAGCCTCCGCCCGGGGCCCCGGGACCGGAGCGGGCGGCGGGCGGGGTCGGCGAGGGGGGTGCGCGAGGGTTTGACCTGATGGTGGATCCGACAGATGCACCGGCGGAATCGTCCCGCGGAGCGGCCGCGCGGCGTGGGAGCGCGGCGGCGGCTCCGCTCCGCGCTGCCGTGCATGGCGAGGGCTCCTGCCCACCCCCGGGGCGCACAGCTGCCCTGCACCCTGCCCGGTCCAAGGACAGGGGCTGCAGCACCGGACTTGCAGGAGGGATGATCCTGGCAGGAGACGGAAAGGCTGGGTCACCTTTGGGGGCAGTAAAGTGGAGAGCTTGGGGGAATTTCGGGATCGTTCGTTACCTGTCTCCTGGATCTCTAACGGGGAGAAGAGTGCATTTCGTGCTACGGAATACTGACACCCTTTTCTAATGCTCTTTTGTGGGAAAATGCCGGGGATGTTGCAGGACCCGAAGCAGAGAAGCGCTGCCTGGAGAGCCCGGCAGAGGAGCTAATTAACGAACCTCGTCAGCGGCCAGTGACCCCGCACCTGGAGGGATGTGCAGGCACGTTTCCTGTCGGCCGCTTGGCAACGGCACCGTTTTCTCCGACACCCTTCTGCTGGGACGGGAGGCAGCTGCCCGCTCCTCGGGGGCTGCCCGGGACTGTCTGCAGCCGGACCAGCCCACGGGGCCGCCGCTGCTGAGGGTGCTCCGCGTGCTCGAAGGCAGCGGGAGCGATGCTGCCGGAACACACCGGCATCTCGCTGGGGACGCACGTGGGGGGAGCCCTGTCCCAGAAAAGGGAAGATGCAGTGGGAGTCCTCACACCTCTCTGCTGACGCTGTGCCAAAGGTTTTTGTGCCTTGGGATGCAGCGTCTGGCGTCGGTATGAGTGAGAAGAGGAAACATGTCAGTGTTCCCGGGCTCAGGGCTGTCCGTGCGACCTCAGAACACTGAAATGGAAAGAGATTTTGTTTCGTTGGTGTCCACAACAGCCTCTGACCCTGGTCTCAGGAGGAATGCAGCTCCCAGAGCCACAGCATCCTGTGCCCTTCTGGCAGCCTCAGGAGCTGTCCAGAGCCAGGCAGGCAGGCTGGGCCTGTGAGTTAGGGCTTATCTTCTAGTACCAGCAGCTGTTTCATGGAGCTGGTTCAAGCTGTTATGGGGACAGACAGGCTGGTAGGTGGGAATGAGTCTAATTCTTCTGCTTCCTCGAGGGAAAACTCATGTCAGCTGGTTTTGCTGGGGTGGGCTCTGCTGTCTTTCTGCCCACAGTCCTAGCATGGGTCTTCTTTGGAGCTGGAGAGTGTCGTGCTCAGCCCTGATTTGGCATTCACAGTGTGCTCCCCTCTGGAGAGAGCAGAGAAGATGCTCCCTCGTAAAATATCTATGGTCTTGGCTGGTGTCCACCAGTGTCTCAGGCTTCAGTTTCAAGCATTTGCTGCTCTGTCAGTTCTCTGCTGCCCCAGGAGCAGAGGGGCTGGCGTGCCAGTGATGCCAGTGATGCAGCTGGAATTGGGAGGGGAGACAAGCCTCTGGTACGGCTTCGCTGGCCATAGGGACATGGAGAATCTCAGTGGGAACTTGGTGGAAGCTTGTGCTCAGAGCCTGGAGTGTACTGGAGAGTGCGCTGGTTGGTACCATCCAGCATAAACACACCATGAGGGCTGATTCAGGACCACTCTGAACTGGTATCATACAGCAGAGCGCAGGAGCTCCACGTCCTCACAGCTACAGCAACATCCTGCACTCTCTGGCCTCAGGGCTTTGGAAAAAGGCTGCTGCAGCTTCTCTGCCAGCCTGAAATCCCTCTTGAGACTGAGACGACACCACGGCCTTGTTAATGTAGCCAGTGAGAGAACTGTTCGTCCCCGGAGTGTCTGGGAGTGTGGGAGCTGTGGGTGTGCTGGGGAGGTTCGCTCCCTCATGGCTGGGATGGAGACCTGGCCTGTCTGATCCTGGACCTAGACCTAAGTGACAGTGTGTGCGGGGTGTCTGTGCCTGAACGCTCCCTTCAACGCCCAGGGTTGGGCTGTTTTGGGGCAAACCTCAGTGCCCTGGGAAGAGGCAGGTCTGTGTCCTGGCACCGTTATCCCTGGTGCCTGGCAGTGTACGCCATGGGTGGCACTGTCCTGCACGGCCTGGGCACTGGGGATTTACTCAGGTGAGCTAGCTCTGGCCAGGACTCGCCCTGCCTTGGGGACCCTCCCTGCTGCTGGGGCTCAGCCTCCTCCCCCATTACCCTTCTAAACAAGCCCGTGCTGGGGAATTTGTCTTGCTCTTGCCTCCAAGCAGTGTTAAAATGCCTTCAGACCTCCTCCCCAGCCCCAGCATAGACCAGAGCCATCCTTAGAGCTGTGCTGGGAGCCGGCAGCATTCCTGGGAGTTGCTGCCAGACAGCTGGGCCAGCAGAGCTGGGCACTCCAGTGGGCAGGAGGGGCAGGATGCCCCATGTCTGTGGTGGCGATGGCTGTGCTGGCACCGGAGCAGGGAGTGTTAAGGCATAGCGTCACTGCACACTGAGCACACAGCTTTCCGTGGCCACAGGAGCCCTTCCTCGCCAGGCGCCGAGCGCTGGTACTGTGTGCTGCGTGTACACCCTAAAGGAGGCAGGCAGCAGTGCAGGGGAGCAGCACCCGGGCGCTGCGGGTTCTGACAGCCCTGCAGACACCACGGCAAGGGGTGGTACATGGTGCTCTCTAAGAGAGACTGTGGTAGCTCACCAAAAAGTGTTTGAAACTAGCAATGTTTATTCGTCCTTACAGGGAGAAAATTCCCTGTCCTATCCACCCAAATGTCAATTGTCACCCTGCATGGAATGGATTCCCCTTTCCCAGAGCACCAGGGAGCCAGGAACGCTTCAGAGGCCAGTGCACGTCAGCCTCTCCCTCCAAAAGAATTGGGGAAGTGTGTGAAGTTACCCCGATTCTCATTTCCTGGGAATGTTTTTCCATTTTAAGTTCTTTAGTCTGTAAGATGGGGGAGCTGTTGCATTGTACAAAAAGGCAGGGACCGATCCTGCTCCTTCCCAAGCACTGTGTCTCCTTGTCACCAGGCTGGAGGTGAGAGCCCTCCACAGCTGCCCTGGTGCCTGCAGCTCTCTCCCTTGCTGGCCGGGGAGGTGCTGGGTGAGCAGTGGTGAACCTGGCCCAGGCAAACAGGCTGTTTAAGGCAAACTGGCGTGGTGTTTCTCCCCAGGGTACATTGGTGGATGGTGAAGCCCCAGCACAGATTGAATCCCTGTCCCTCGTGTGCCAGCCCCGCGCTGCCTGTCCCTGACACTGGCACTGCTGGTGAATCGGACCTCTCATCCAAAAGCACTGGGGGGTGGGGAGGCTGGCAACAGTTTTGTCCTCAGACAGACTTGGTTCATCACATGGAACCAAACCAAGTAACAGATACTTAATAGCTGGGGTGCATCCTTTTTAAAATTTTTAATCAAAAAACAGCTTAAAGTCATGATTACAGTAGTTGTAGAGTCTATTTGCTTGATCTTTTAACAGTTTTGCTTTTTGAGTAATAAAATAATGCACTCATTTTTTTTTTTTTAAATCTCCTCCATGATTATGTGAAGATTTCTAGAAGTTGGTACCTGGCTTGTTAAAGTGCTTTAACTGTTAGACACAGGCTGGAGGATGAACACAGATGAGCTCTGGGTGACCTCACACCCGCCAGATTCTGTATCGCATGAGCATGATTTCGTCTAGGAAAGACCTTGAGGCACAATTGGGAAAAAGTTTGCTGTGCTGACTGAGAATCTTGTCCCCCCAGCCCCAGACCTCGTGGGCAGGCTCTGCCCACCCTGGAGCCAGCACATGAGCTCAGGGCTCTGTCTTTGGCCAGCTTTGTGCCCCACACGATGGCTTTGCTCGCCCTCATGGTGGCTGGTGGGGACCCAAGCTCATCCAGAGCATGGCTTGTTTAATTTGGATATAGGGGTGGGAGGAAATATGGCAGATGGAGACCCTGCACAAGAAATGGGAAGAAAGGGATTTATTGCAGAGCTGTGAATCAAAAATGAAGAATAAGCCCAGTCATATTTAGAAAAACAGCCTGTCCAAAAAAAAACAACCCTGTTACCTGCAAAAGGCTGTTTCCTTCTGCCAGGTGTCATTGTCACCTCCAGGCTCTGGGACCAGTGTTCCCAGGGCAGGCAGGGACCAGAGCAGTCGGGGAGTGCCAGAGGCTCACTGTGGCTGGCAGACAGCGCTGATGTGTGGGACACAGCTGGGGCAGAGCTTACGTGAGGAGGGGGCTGCTGACACCATGGGCAAACCCACATCTCCATCTGTAAACAGATTTACATGTGTTTTTGAGGGAACCAACACAGCTGGAGATAGGAGGCAAAACCGACAGTGCTCCAGAGAAGGACTCAGGGCTGTGGTGCAGTGCTGTGATCTGGTGGGCTGGTTTGGGGGAAAACAGCCCCAAATTTTTCTTCCTGAGGGTGGGATTAACTGCACTGGATCCAAGAACAGTGATTGCCCATCCCTGAATGCGGCTTCTGATTGCCCATCGCTGAACAGCTCGGCAGTGCTGGGGGAATGGTTGGACTCAATGCTTTTGGAGGGCTTTTCCAATCTAAATGATCCTGGGATTCCATGATTTCAGCAGAGGGAAATGTTGGGTGCCCTGCAGGTGGGATTTGCTTTACCTGGCAAACAGCACGAGCACCTTGTGCTGCATTCCCAGGGCTCAGCACCACCCCCTTACCTCTTTAGAGACAGAGATGGAGCCAAAGATGTGCTCCATTGCCCATCTCCTCCCTGCTTCAGTGCTCCCTTAACACTTGCACTCTCTTCATATTCAGGTTTTGGGTCTCAGCCTTTTAAAATTCTTCTTTATTCACATTTCTTTCCTATACAATTCCTTCTTTGTTGAGATGACTTCTCAGTAGAAAACAGCAAAATCTCCAACCCCAGCCTGCCCCAAATCCCTCAGCACTATCAGAGCCATGTGCAGAGCTTATTTCCATAATAGACTGGAATTTGATCTTCTACCAGTTGCTGATTTAAGTATTTTCCTTAAGCCACATTTTGCATGGAAAAGAGCGTCCAATAATTCAAACTATTATTCTTGATGTCCCATCTCCTGTCTTATATCCAAGCAACAAGCTGAGGGCTCATGTTCAACTCACTGGGGTAGGAGAATTAAGAGCTGCCAAGGCCTCATTTATACATAGAAGAAAGAATAATCTTCTATTTAGAGTCTCTACAGTCTTTAATTTACAATCTTTACCGTCTGTACAGTTGCAGTTCAGAGCCTACAGGAGCTCACCACTGCCCTAACCACACTGAAGTGAAAAAGGTACTCCAAAAATAAGTCAATTGTCAATGCAAAAATTACTCCTGAATGCAGGCTGGAGTGTTGCTGCCTAGACAAGGAATGCAATATTCCATTGGAACTGGAGGAGAAAGCAGATTTAGTGATTATTAGGTGTCAGCATCCTGAATAAGCAGAATGGGGAAAATAATAAGATAACTAATATTTTTGAGAAATTGTTAATTGGAAAAAAAATAGAGACACATAAGCAAAAGAATTCTAGTAATATCTCTTCAAAAGAGAGTGAGCTGGAGTCTGGCATGAATCCCCACCGCTTCTGAGCTTGTTCAATTAAAATCAACACTGAATGGGTTTTCTTTCACTTCCATTACTCAAGCTGCATCCTTCAAAGGGATGGCAAATGAGTGATATGCATATGAAAGAGTCACAGAGTATGAAATTACAAAATTATACAGGGTTTGGATATTTGCACTTTGAGATATTAAATCTTCTGAAGGAAAATATTTGAGCAAATTCTGAATAAAGAACCCTACAGAGGAGGAAGGAAGAGCAGTGAAATAATCTAATAAGGCAGAGACTCAGCAATTACCAAGTGTTGAATACCTCAGTTTAACCATGACACGGTGTTTCCAGCCCAGGATCTGCTCCTCTCTCTCAGGGTATTTGCTACTGGGGTCTCAAGTACGTTCATACATACATACAACACAAACCAAGTTCAAGGTCCTGACTCAGACTTGGATTTAACCCTTTCCTGAGATTTAGAGGTGCTAAAATCACTTCCTTGCTCCTGGTGCTCACCCTCCTTTCCCTTTTGCAGGCTCAGCATTGCTGCAGCTCCTCTCTGGGGAGGTGGGACCCTCCTGGCTGTCCCACACATTCCACTGCAGCTTCTGGTCCCGGGAGGGCACTGCTGCTCTGGTCCTCCCTGGTGTCCTGCCTGGCCACAGACTTGCTTCATCGCAGCTGGCAGCTGGCAGGAAGAGCCAAAGGAGAGGTGTCACGGCCATTTGGATGTCTCAAATGTGCAGGACAAAGTGCTCTGTAAATTACACTTTATTTTATGAGCTCTTTAAGAGATACAACAAACAAGCACAACAAACAGTGTCTCTATCCTCTTTGCCCAAGGGATTCACACAAATTTACGTATTCACCGCTGAAGCCAAGAGGTTCCACAATGTATAACCCGGAACTCTGAAGTCACACACCTGTGAGCAGAGTAGAACCCAATCCAGGGGTAAGTGCTCATCCCTCCTCCTCAGTCATGGAGCAGACATCCCCTCCAGCACACCAGGAGGCAGCGAGGCCTCAGCAGTCCTGTTGCTGTGGGCTCCACTCGTTGCAGCAGCTTTTGGGGTAAGCTAACTTTTCTACCTCCCATCTTGGTCTGTCCTATTCCCAAAAGTCAGCAGACTCTTGGGAAGGCACTGGCTGTGGGGATGGAGGACAGTGGCTGCATTGCAGACCTTTAGCTCTTTCTGGACACCTCCTGCCACCCTAGGACTTTTGCTCTGACCCAGTGACCTGCTCCTAGTGCACCCCAGGCTGGGCCATGGGCTGGGTTAGCCAAAATCTGAGCAGGAGTTGCACGAGTAGGCACAAGGTGCCAGGTATCCCCATCCATTCTGGTTTTAGAGAGGAGTGAGAGGAGAGCTTGTGCCACCTGCTGTGTCTCAGTCTGCCAGCCTGCTGTATTTTTAATATTATGTACAGATTAAACATCATTGAAAATCACCTGTTGAGTATGAACCATCTTGCCTTGTCAGGAATATGCTGCATGGAAACCCCTTAGACAATCACCTGATGGTCTCTAATCACACAAGACTTCCACGCTGTGTTAAAATCTCAGGATGCCATGACTCGACAGTAATTAGCAGTAATTGTTTCCCACGCAGCCGCGGTATTTGACTAATAACTCCCTTTTCAAGAGTCAGGGAGATCAGGGACGCCTGGGTCAGGAGCCGTCACTGCTAATTACCCTCTCTCTCCTGTTGTTAACAGGAGCTCTCAGCAGCTCCTGCCGGTGTCACCTCTCAAGGACGGGATCCTGTGTCCCGCGGGGTTTCATTCCTGAAGGAGAAGCGGCAGGTACATCATCCCTCTCTGACCTTCTGCAGGTCATGGGTCAAGAGCCACAGGGTCGTGGGTTTTGCTGCTGTTTGAAGTTCTGCTGGAAATGAACCCAGGCTGGATTAGAGAAAAACAATTTCAATGGGAAAACTCAACTGGCCCCTTGGGTGAGCAGCTCCAGTGCCTGGCTGTCCTTGTTAAAAATGTGTGTCTTACTTGTGCTCCTCAGTTTCCCATGGTAGCTTCCAGACACAGCAGGGGTTACCTTTTTAATGTCCAGTCCCTAAAGAGGAACGTTTTCCTTCTTTTCCTGTTTCTCAGGCCCTGGGTGATGTTTGCTATTGTGCTGAGAATAGCCATGGGTTAATAGAGCTGTCCTGCCATCCCCAGCCCAAATCCCTCTCTTCTCAAACCCCTCTATTCCCATTCCCAAGCCTCCTGCTCTGCCGGATCACGTCTGCCAGCTCTGGGAATTCACACAGGACAGTGGAGGATGAAGACATGTACTACCGTATGGGCTTGAGAAAGTATGGCTGCAAAAAAGAGGTTGGTCATCTGAACAGGCTGGGAAATGCTGAAAATAGGAAGAAATTGGTTATCAGATGTTTTTTTCCCCCTTGTGCCAGAGCTGCCTGGGAAGGTTCAGGACTCCAGGGGTGCCAATGTGCTGGCACAGAGCCCAAGAGCCTGGCAGCCTTGCACCCCCGGGAGGGGGCCTGCCCCCTCCCCCAGCTCGGGGTCTGGTCACCACAGCTGGGTGCCCGCACCGGCCTGAGCCTGACTGCCAGGAGGGGCTGGAGCAGCCACCACGCTCTCTGCTCCAAGCGTCACCCTCCTCCCAGCCCTGTTCCCTGCCTGCCCAGCAGAGCTGCTGGCTGCCTGGCTCTGCTCTCCAGGAGGAGGTGTGTGAGTATCCAACAGTTAATCAGATGCTCTGCATGCTAGAAAAAACACCCCAAACCTCCATCACAGCTATTTTACAGCCTCAGGAGGTGAGATTGCAGAGAGGCAGTGCCCTTGGGAGGTCGGGGAGCAATATGAGTATGGAATGGGAATTCGGTGTGTACAGGCACATGATAACATTCCAGAAAATGGAAACTGTATCTCCAGAAAATGCCCATTACATGGCAATGACCAAGCACTTCAGGGAGCTGCCTGGAGCAGCAGTTGTCCCTATGCACCAAGCCAGAGGCAGCGAACGCTCCCCTCTGCGCAGGGGATAACACCCCTCAGGAGCGCCTCTGCCATTATCCCTCTGCCTCGGGCTCCGAGTGCTGCTGCAGCCCGGTGTGAGCCCCGCATCGCCCGGCAAACACCTCCCTGACAGCACAGCCAGCCGCAGCAGCTCCCACCTGTGCTCAGCATCCTCCCGATGAGCTGCGCAGGAGCTGCCGTGCGGCACTGACCTGGAAACCTGCTTCCCTGATTCCTGGGCAGGAGGCAGCTCAGGCTGCGGGAACACGAGCGCTCAGCACAGGAGTCTCTGCACAGCTCAGCTTGGACGGCCTCACACAGCCCGAGCAGGAGCAGAGCTGGGAGATGGTGGAGCTCCCAGACCACTGTTGGCATATCCAGGGGCATTCTGGGTTCTTCTGCTTTGAGAATATACAACCTTGGATTTCCCTGGATTTATCTTCTAAATAAAGCCCCAGAGGTACTCAGTGTGCTCCGGTTTCCAGGTACCAAAGAGAGCTGACACAGGCACACCTGAGGCGGGTGCATCTGAGGCAGACACACCATTCCTATGGAAAGATCTCATACACAATAAAGAAATTGGTGCTGTTGTCTCCATTTAGCTTTCCCTCTCATCACTCCCCTCTCCAGCTTCAAACTACACAGAAAACCTTTTTATCTCCTGGAAAGCTACAGATATGGATATGATTCTCTCAGTCAGTAGAACCAAAAATCTGCTTCATGTATGACCACCAAATATCTCGTCATGTCTGAGACAGGTTGTCGAGCCCCTGAACAGTCCAGGGCAGGATTGTATTGCTGGTCACATCTGATGGCAGCATTCCAAGGAGAGCTCTGGCTCTGAAAGAACAACAGGGAATTAATTTTCTTAAGTAGAAAAAAATACATGATCTTTTGCCTTGCTCATCTGACTGGAAAAGCACTTCTAGAGATTCTGTTCACTCCATCTCATTTTAGATTAATTTTTAAAGCAAAGTTATCACAGAGATTCAGCAAAGCTCTGTACATTTCCAGCAGAAAGCCAGAAGAGAGTTGTGTCCATCCTGTTTTTATCTCCAAACATGAGAAACACCAAAATGTACAAGAGAGCTCACACATTAAATACCAAGTCTCCTCTGTGCAGTGTTTCCATATTTAACATGAGTTTACTGAGAAATGTGTAAAACTGCCCTGCTGGACAAACAGGGCCATGCTGCTCCCCTGGCTCTGGAGAGCAGATGTTCAGGGCAGTGTGGCCGGGCCAGTGCTCAGCACCCTGAGCCCTCCTGCTGACCCCCAGCACCGGGACTGTGCTGGGGCTGTGCTGGCTCAGATGGAGGAGCCTCCTGGGCCAGGGGCTGTGCCTGGGCACAGAGGGACCCGGAGCTGTGCCTGCTGCTGCCAGCCCCTCTGGTGTCCTGGCCTCAGTCCAGCTGGCAGCTCGGCCCACCCAGCCACTCCATCACCCCCTGTGGGATGGGGAGAGAGTTGAGAGACAAAAGCATGAAAACTGGTGGGTTGAGGTAAAGTCAATTCAACAAGTGATGCAAAAGCCACACACAAAACCAAAGCAAAACAAGGAATTCATTCCCTGCTTCCTGTGTCAGGCAGGTGCTCAGCCATCTCCAGAACTCCAGCACACATGACAGTGACTTGGGAAGACAAACACCATCACTCTGAATGTGCCTCCTTCCTTTTCCCCCCGGCTTTATACACTGAGCACCATGTCCTGTGGTCTGGGACATCCCTTGGGTCAGTTGTGTCACAGATGTCCCAGCTGTGTCCCCCCAGCTCTTTGTGCCCCCCCCAGCCCATCACTGGTGGAGTGGGTGCAGAGCAGAACAGCCCCTGGTGGCCAGCAGGCACTGACACATCACTGAGGGATCAAAACTGCTTCCAGCACAGATCCCAAATTCAGCCCCAGACCAACTACTGGGAAGAACATTAACTCTATCCCAGCAAAAAATTAGCAAAACAGCCGACTCACATAGAGCTACTCCTTAATGCTCAACACTGCTTCCACGCAACTGGTAAAAACAATGGGCTATTAATTTTTAAGTTAACCTCCCACTAAAGCCAGAAACAGATACCATCAGATGCCTCCTGGCATCTCCTTCAGCCCTCTGCTACAGAAGCAGCACAGCACACTCAGAAGTGGAAGCAGAATGTGGGAGGGGGTGAGCAAGATTCCCCCTCTCAGTGGACATTGGCTGGTGGATCCACTTGCCTTGTAACTCCATTTGCCAATGCTTGGTGAGGATGAGGATGCTGAGCCACTCACTTCACCATCCCTGGGCTGACTTCCAGCCTGCTTTCTGTCAAAAGCCTGTAATTAGATGCATTCTCCAAGGCCTTACAGTGTTTGTACAGTGAGCAATTACCAAATTCTACATTACAATTGTGCAATTAGCAGTTCTACACTGTTAATAATGAATTTAAGACTTGTGTAACAACTCTGGAGGGCTTCCATTTGAAGGCCTCACGAGGATCTCGTTTTCATTATAAAAACTAATCTGTACACTAGCCTCCCATTTGCTGACTTCGGGTCTGAAAAGGGCTGGCATTTCAATGACAAAGTCAAACTCAAAGTCCAGCACCTTCTGAGTGGGGAAATCTCAGTTCAGACCCGTGGCTGAGCTGGTGAGCATGGAAACACACGGTCAGAGAGAACCCTGTGGAACCAAATAAGGCAACATTCCTGAAGCAAATGGCACTCCAAACACTATTACATCCTGGCTTTTTATTTTTCTCAAGTGATGGCTTGGAACCACCAGATTCCCCATTAGCTCCTCAGAGCAGGTTTGTGGGCATTTTGTGGTTTATTTAAACAATGCACCAGCATTGTTTAAGTTTTTTGATGGTGAGAAGGTTGTCAGTGAATAAAAGTTAAATTAAGGGTTTTTTCCAATTCCACTTTCACAAACCCCAGCACTAATAAAAAAAAGAAACCCAGCTCTGAGGTCGTACTTTTCTCTCCTCTCCTGTTCAATTTCTCCCTTCATTGTGTAACATACCAGATGGCAATTTCTGCCCTAAAAATTGCTTGTCACCCTGGTCAGTGTTCAGTTTGGGAATACAGGAGTTATCATTAGATACATTAGAATCAACAGGAGGGGAGCAGGAGGATAAAACTTAGAAGCTGCAGGGGCCAGTGGTGGATCTCTCTCGGAGCTGCTAGCATTGGCTCCATCACACATGGGGGAAGCTCCTGGCAGCTTCTCACTGAAGCCACCCCCGTAGCCCCTCCACTACCAAAACCTGGCCATGCAAACCCCATACAATTTACACTTTATTTGTGTGTTTGGTTTGCAGAATGATTTTTCTTGCAGAAAAATGGGGCGTTTCTGAGCGGCCCTGGTGGCTCATGACTTACGTTCAAGGCAAACACAAGACAAATGAGGCACCTCCAGAGGGCCAAACACCAGGCAGGGCTCACTGCCAGGTGGTCCAGTGATAAATAACCACCACTATTCAGTACAGACTGAATAAATGCATAAAAACCAGGAAAAATAAATAAATCATGAAAGGGACACCTGAACAGGCCAAACCCCACAGCACTGGGGCTCATAAAGTGGGCTGTGAGGTTCAAAAATGTGGCAGACAAGTCTGCAATGAGGAATCACTTCTCTGACATGTGCCATGTACCAGGTGTGTGTGATGCATCGTGTGAGACAGGGTTTGCTCTGTGTGCCATTAATTATGACACCAGTCAAGAACTTAAATAGCATCTGTACATGATAAATGGTGGTTTCTGGGAGGTGAGGGGCCCTGTGAGGGTTTTGGGAGGTCCCCTCCTGCAGCACCTGGGGTCTGGGCAGCCCCAGCAGGATGGTCCTGGCAGGACAGCCCAGCAGGATGCCTTGACATCCCTCCCGGGAAGGACAGTTTGGCACAGGCGCTCGTCCATTCTCAGCCTTCTAGGACTTGAATTCCCTGCCAAGTACCTCTGCAGAGCCACAGCAGCCCTGTCCTACACCCCAGGAGGAGGGCAAGGACTGACACTGCTGGGCTAGGGCACTGTGCCACAAGGATGTGCCATGGGGATGTGCCCCAGGCCCTGCTCCAGCTGTTGCCCACATCCAGCTTTCTCTGCCAGTGATGCTTCATGGTCCTAATGGTGTGACCTGGTTGGGGGGTGCCTGTGCAGGTGCCCACCTGATGAGTCCCCCAGGCTTTCCCCTCTCCCTGCAGACCTCCACAGGCTCAAAGTGCAGCTTTCCCAGTTTCTGTGCCCGGCTGTGGCAGTGCTGCTCCACAGGTCAGGCTGGATGAATGGAAGCTGAGGTGTTGGAGCACCAACCTGCACTTCCCAACAGGCTTCCAGTCACAGCTGCACTCAGTGCTCCCCATTCCCGTGGCTTCTGACGTTTCTGAGTGGGAGTGGAGCCTTCCCCTGGGAGGCAGCTGGAGGAGCAAATGTTAAAAAAAACTCTGAAATATTTTATATTTGTGGTATTTTAATGTTTTTTCTTTGTTTGCAATTAAAAGCAGCTTGAAGCACGTAGTTAGCCAGAGTAATCCTTCCTGTGTGTCCGGCTCACCTGCATTACCCACAGCTCAGTGCAGCACCAGGTGGGAATGGAGCTCCTTCCTGATGCTTCGTACGGAAATCCAAAGGAAGGGAACATAAATTTTTCTGGTTTGTAGGGGATTTTTTTATCAAATTAACTTTTACTTAAGCAGCTTTGTGAGACTATTTTTAAAACCATTGCTTGTGGGGATTCCAAACCTGCCATGTTTTCCTGCTAAAGGACAGAAATGAGGTAGCTCATCTCACACGGGGCAGGGGGGCTGCTGCAGCCACAGGGCACTGAAGGCACAAGCAAGGGACATCTGTGGCAGAGACAGGATCCTTCACCAGGTCACCTGACACAGCAGGAGGAAAACAGACAATAATTCAGAAGTTAAGAGCACTTCACATCTGAAACTTCACCTACCATATCAGTGGTTCTGTTAAAAATATAAGCTCTATCTACAGGTTTTTTACTTTACAAAGATATTCAGATTATCAGAGCTATAAGTATATTATTTCTGCAAGATAATCCTATTTCCACTGTGAGTGATACAGCAGATGATATAAATAGCCACCAGGTCCAACCAAAAGTCCATACAACCATTTATCCAGCATGAGCAGTGAAAAGAAGGAGTGTGCTTCCAAACCCCAAATGCTACAACTCTGTGCAAATCAGTTACTATGTCATGGAAAGAACCAAAACCTGATGCTGGGAATAACAGAGCAGGTCTGGAGAACATGGGCTGACTTTGCAGATGAAATCCTGCAGCCAGAAAATCTGGCAGTCTGGCAGAAAATGCGCCCAAATTAATGCAAAGTATGAGAAAGCAGGAATGAGACAGACCTGAAAGCAAAGATGACAGACTTGCACGCTGGCTGACAGCACTTAACTGGGAAAGAGACCAAAGCCCGCAACCCCAGAATATTCTCCCAGTTTCCAGCGATTTGTGGCTCTGATTGTTTTGTTTAAAGTAAAAAGGTAGGACTTTTTTATTGTGATAAATTTACTCATCCACTTTTGGCTTCAAGTGACCCTTTAGCATCAACAACAGCAATGCCTGGTTCTCGAGCTCATGCAAGAACCATGATGTGCTCCCCAGGGATGTGTCATCCCACACCTCTGGCAGCCACACACTGCTCAGCTCAGAGCCTCTGGCTTTTGCTGTCTCCAGGATTTTCTTCTCTCACTTCAGGTTTGCAGGAAGTCTCTGAGAAGGTCCCCTGAGGTGGCCCAGGAGTCAGTGGTTGGCTCCAGGTGAGGGCAGCTCCCAGTCCTGCTCCCAGGCCTGGCAGGGGCTGTGGTCGGGCTCTGGGGCTGCCCCGGGGGTGTCACGACGTGTCAGGGTCCATCACCAAGAGGAACATGGAGTCACAGAGTCACAGAATCAGGAATGGTTTGGGCTGGAAGGGACCTCAAATCCCACCTTGTTACACTCCCTGCTGTGGGCAGGGACACCTTCCACTGAATCAGACTGCTCCAAGCCCCATCCGGACTGACCGTGACCTTGCACAGGGCAGTTTGCCCTCAGTGGATCCAGAATTTTCCGTAACACCATCAGAGTATCCTGAAACATCCAACACCGAAGGGAGAGGTTGTCCCGACCTCCACCATCCCAGCCTGGAAATTCAGTCTGCACCCAAAGCCATGGACTTCCCAAAGCAACTTTCTTCAGGCAGTACAAGGCTGACAAGTCCCCGACAAACTGCCTACGTGTCCTCAGGACAGCAGCACCAAAGGGGTATTTGACTCCAAGGTGGAGATCCCACCTTCTCACCACAGCAGTGCTCAGACAGGGAGTGCTGGGTGCTGCACACAGCCACGCTCACAGCTTCTGGCAGTTTTAAAGCCTCTGAGAGCTGATGCCTTTAATATTTATACATATAAATCACACATCAGAGTTATAGAGCTCTGATCTCCTTTCTGAATTTCTTTGCATGCAGAAGGAATCCATAGAATTATTTCAGCTGGAGTTAACAGTTATATCTCAAACATACATTTTTTTAAAGTGATAAACTTAATTTATCACAGCTTGCTATCAGCAGGTCCTCCACAATCTCACGAGCAAATGGAAAATTGAGGAGGTAAAAATGAGGGCAGGTTTGATGTTATAAAATTAAGTGGGAAATTTACAGTGATGTTTGGAAAAGCCTGATATTTTGCAAAATGTTTGAGATTCCCACTGGTGAGCTGACTAAGCTCTTCTGGATATCCTGTAAGGGCAAGGCTGTCATTTACTGCCAGCTCCACATGTTCAGCAAAGCTCAGAGAAACCATGTATTTGCCCAGTGACTAAAGTTTTCAGCCCAAGTTTTATCGTCTCAGAAGGTTTTATACAAAATCAGGTTCACAGTTCTCTACATCACCTCTGGAATTATTTAAAAACTAAGATGAGGCAGGTTAATTTTGGAAATTCGGTAAATTAGATCTGCTGGAAGAGGATGAGAAAGGCATTTTTTTCCTCCTTTTCTGAGTCAAAAGTCCTGAATTTTTTTTCTTCCAAATTTTTTATCTTAATTCTCTAAAAAAATCAACAAAACTGTGAGCATATTGGCTTGCCTCATTGTCCAGGGATTTCAGGACATCTTCCTCACAGGTAAACACCATCAAACTTTGTGTCACTGGCTTTCATTTATCTCTACATTGAGTTATTTCTCTGCCTTCTAACTTTTGTGGTCACACTCAAACTCTCACAGTATTAAACAGAGAAATCAGATCCATCAGCATCCCAGCACTGTCCATAATGGTGTTTCCCATGTTCCCATTGCTGTTCTTGGAGTGTTGGTGTTGCCTGGACCTGCCTCTCCATGCTCCTTCCATCCATACAGGTGTCACAGGGAAAGGGGGCAGCATTTGAGGCTGTTTTCTCTTGTCCTGCTCCTTGTTCCCTGCAAGCAGAGCCTGACTCCTACCTGGCTCCACCCTCCCGTCAGGAAGTTGTAGAGACTGAGACGGTCTCAATATTTGTATAATATCGATATTAATTATCACCCTGCATTGTACACACCCCCAAAATGTAATCTTTCCCTGGAATTCAGTTGCAGAGGTCGTTAACAGAGGATAACAGAGCATCACACTGGGTTTGTGGATTTGATTCTGTTCCTGCAGGTTTGCTGGTCCCCAGCGTGGGCAGGTGGTGCCACTGGGTACAGCCGTGACTGACGATGGTCAACCATGTCACCTTCACTTTTGAGGGAGCCCAGAACATTTCTGTGAGAACACGTTGGGCTTCTACATGCAGCAGGAAGGCACACATGGTGTGGAGCTCACAAACCTAGGCAGCAGCTTTCCAAAGCTGGCGCTGCCACAGCGCTGCCCTGTGTTACCTGCCCATGGGCATCGGCCCCTCCTTGCCCATGTGCCAATGAGTTGTCCTGTCGGCACTTCAGACATTATTACTTGTTGGAAGTCACAAGGTCACCTACGCAGAGAGCAATTGGTTTTCATAATTCCTATTCATTATGCAAATTCATTATTTACAAATGCCGTTAAGCTGCAGTGGATGTGAGGAATAGTAATAGGAGCCGTGCTTCTGACAGGAGGAAAAAATATTTGTCAGAAGATGAATTAAGGCTTGGCAAAAAGAGCAGAAAGTAATTTGGAGAATGGGAATGCAGAACCTTCCTGGTGAGGAAGCGACAGAGCCCTTGTCAGGAGGCAGAGCTGGGAGTGGGGACAAGGTGGGAGCTGCTGCTGTGCCGGTCGGTGCCGCGCTGGCCCCGTGGATCCCCCTCCTTGGGAGGGCTCAGTCAGCCTCAGCTCCCACATGGCAGCTGCCATGTCTGCTGGGCAGGGTGGGCTGGTGCCAGAGGGGCAGAGCTGGAGGCTGTGGACACCAGGTACTGTCCAGGGCATCCATCCCTCTCCTGGCCATCCCTGACACAGGCATGGCACCTGTACCATGCCAAGGGGTGACAGGAGTGTGTGCCAGACCTCCCTACCTCACCCAGAGATGCACATTTCAGTGCCCACATCTCTACGGAGGAAATAAATAAACCATTAATTTAATTTGAGGCAGCCTGTAGCTTCATGGTCTAGAAAATTATCCGTGGCTTTCACTCCTTAAAGCAATCATGTTTGCTGTTCTGCTGTGCTTTTTATTTGTTTTTTGGCTTCTTATCTGCCTTATGTGGGGGAGCAGAGTAAAACTTATTAATTCACTCAGCACAAAAACATCAGCTGGAGCCTTGCAAAAAGGCTGGCAAACATTTGGAGGGTTTCCCTTTGCCTGCAGTGCCATTAAATACAACTATGGGTCCCAGCCCTGGGGTACCACCAGGGAAGCCTTAATGTGACACACAATTCACACTGAGTCAGAACACTGCATGGACTTGCTTAGAGGTGATCTTTCCAGCAGCAATTAGTGCAGACTTGCACATATTTTTGATACATTGCACCGTTTCGATGGTTGCTTGTCCTTGATGGGCCAGAGGAATGGAATTACTAATCTACTGATCTGTTACTGGTGTGAGAACCAATATTCCAGCTTAACATGGACTGGATGAGACAGCACTATTGCTTTAATGCTCTGGTCTTGTCTCTGCCACCTCTATTACAATGGAGCCTGACCCTCACCCTCACGGCCCTTCCTTCCCTCCTCCCTTCAGGTGCTGTTGTCATTCTGGGCCCAGGACACAGACAATTAGTGACTGAGCCTGCTGGGACAGTGCCAGCCAATCCATCCTTTGGCACACACAGGAGGTGGCCCAGGAAGGCACCCAGGCTCTCTCTGCCCAGCACAGCAACACCGCCTACCACAAACCGGAGTGGAGAGATGGAATTGTTGATAATTGCTTTTTATTAAATCCACGGTTAACTCCAGAATATTTTTGCCTTGCTGGGTGCTGATGGGTGGACCAGAAGCAATTCCTCTCACTGTGCTAGCAGTGCCCACAGGGCACTCACTACAGGAGACGGCAGGTTGTTAATCTTCACAGGAAAATAAAAAGCTCCTTTTTGGATAAATGTCAGTGCTATTTTTGAAAGCTTAGCAAACAAAGGAAAAAAAATCCCTTCCCTAGAAAATCCTCAGTGCCCATTACAGAATCATTTTGCATCTTATCTCCTTTCACTCCCCCCTTGTGCCTTGAAATTGTTGATGTCAACATGCAGAACAACAGGCTATGCACAAAATCTTATTATAGTCTCTTCTTTAGGATCCACTGGAGAAAAATATGATTTTTCTGTCTGTGTGTGTGCAGGTGTGTGTACTCAACTCAAGGGCCAGGTAATGTCTCACTTGTTCACACTTTCTTCTTCACCCACAATGCTGAGCAGCTCCTGCCACTTCCATAGGACAGGGACACGTCTGCAGCGTATTTGCAGCACCACAACTAACCCTTGTGGAGGGCAAACATGGGCTGGAGTCACAGGAAGCCAAGGGTTCATAATGACCAGGGGATCCATCACTGCTTCATTTTGTAAGCCACCACAAAGCCTGGGATGAGGCTCTGGCAGGTCCCTGGCACAAAACCCTCCTCCTGCCCAGCTGGACAGAGAGCAGCACTGCAGGAAGGACCTACTCCATGTGCAGCATCCCCACAACAGGGGACTTTCCCTCGTCTGTCTTCTAGAAAAGGTTCTACCTGGTCACAGTGGGTTCATTGATGGAGCTCAAGCAGGTACTAGTCGCTTGGTTGTGTGGCCCAAAGTTAATCTCCAGCACTTCCAAACTCCTGCCTGGCTACTGCTCCAATTAATTCTGCTTTAGCTCCCAGTCAGACTCTTTCCTACTGCTTGTCCCATGCTCCTGCCTGCTCTCTGGACGGGCTGGATCCTCAGCTGCAGATCTCCTGGGGATCTCAGTGGGGATGCTCAGCCCATACTGAGGGTCCACAGCCCCACACTCAGGGGCTCAGAGCTGGTTTGGCTGCTCCAGCAGCCTGTAGGGCTCTCACTGTGCTTTGGCATCTCCCTTCTGGAAAGCATCTTGGGAAGAGAGCAGCTATCCATAAATCCTGCTGAGGGCTGGAGCTGTACTGTGCAATGGCCTCGGAGCCTCTGTGACCCGAAAGAACCATCACTGGGGTTTATTGTTACAGGGAAATTCACTTCCCACGTTCACCCAGCTTTCACCTGTGATTAGAACCTCAGGCGTGACAGGTAAATTGCTCTTTGTTACTGGAGCAGAAAACATCTCCCCTTTGTAAGGGGTATGGTAAGGGCAGGCAAGTCATGTGTGAGTTTTAAAATTCAATTTTGTCTATGAGCTTCAAAGCAATCGTGTCACTGCAGGGTTCATTTAGCAACACCACAGTCAGTCTGGGATGGAGGAAGGAGCTGCCTTTCCCCTGTTAAGGCAACACATAGATGGGAATATACCTCCTTTTTAACTCTGCTCAGTTTTCTTTTTTTCCTTGGAATTCTGGATGTACAATCCTGGCAGTGAAACAGGACAGGCACAGAGCACACTCTCTGCAACATCCACTAAAAGTAGTGCAGGAATGGTGCTGCTGCTTTCTGCAGACTCAGAAAAAAGAGCTTTTCAAGTCTAATTCCCTAATACAATCAAACACAATCATAAGCAAAATTATTCATGCTAACTTGATTAGTAAAAAGAGAAGAATATGCTAATGAGGTGTCCTGAAGCATTTCTCCCTGAGTTTGAACACAGTGCCACAGCTCTGTTGACATGGATTAATTAGTGTAGGAAAACATCCTCTTCTTCCATTTCTCTCAAGATCTTCTGGTATCTGGAAGACAGGTCTATATTTGGATTGCTCCTCACCAGGGTTGTGGCTGGCCTGCACTGCCCAGACCAAAGGGCAGGAGAAAGCATGAGGTTGTGCCCAGGGGCAGGTGATGGATGGCAGGGTGACCCAGGTGAGGCTGTGCCTGGCAATGGGGTAAGTGATGATGGGATCTCTTCCTTGGTGCCAAGGCAAAGGAGAAATGTCTTTTCCCGTCTGGCCCCAAAGGGGTCTCTCCAGAACTTACAACTACTTTCCTGTGTATAGGAGGGCACAGGAATTCACAACTGGGAATGTCCCTGTCCTTAACAGAGTGTGTTCTGTACAATAAGTGTCACATCAACGCAGTGGATACTTGGCTCAGGCTGTGAGCATGAAGGGTCACTCTGATGGCTGAGGCAACAATTTTTGCTTGTTTTTCAGAAAAAACACACCTCTCAGCAGCATTCCCAGAGCATGCTCCCATCACCAGCCCTCCACAGCCCTCTCATCAGCCGGGTGAGCCGCTCCTCCCAGCACAGCTTCGTTCCTGAGCTAATGGACAAGGCCTCGTCCCCAAGGGGGATGTTTGCCTGTCCCCGAGGGGATATTTTGTTTGCCCATCCCCGAGCCCTGTGAGCCCAGGCTGCAGACCAAACGAGCTGCTGACACTTCTGCAGTGAGAGCCCAGGCTCTGCTGGGGCTGCTGTGATTTTTTCCCTTTCCAAGAGGATCCATTAGGTCTCTGTGCCCAGAGTCTTGATATCACCTGCAGATCAGAGGCATCATTTTTCTCTCTATCAACAGGGATTCTGCCTGGGTATGTAGGTCAGGATTGGTCCTTTTCATCCCATTGTCTGCTGTACCTTTCATTCTTCACAGAACCTAACATTTCTCCTCACTTTTTAAAAATATTCCATTTGCACCTCTTTTTTTCTTAACCTGACTGTATTCTCCTGGCATTGTGGCCTCTACCCATTCTCTGTCTGACATTAGAAACAATGGACTTGGCAATATTTTATACATGATCCAGAATTTCCTTAAGCCTTTGAACCTTCTGCTCAGATATCCTTCTGGGTTTGTCAGACAGATACTTCCATTACAGAACTCAAATGTTCAGTAATAATAGTCTGGATTTTTTCAGATATCAAAACTTCCTCCCACTGGAAATCAATCATCAGACAAGAGACAAGTCAGATAGTTGAGAATTGCCTGCCAACTTTCCTTCACTGTAAAGGCTGATGAAAGCAGGCAAACTCTAAATGACTTGTCAGAGACAGATTAAAGAGAGAAACTGAGAGTATAATTATGGCCACACAGAAACACAGTGTTTGCACAGACATGGGGCGGTGGGGGCACAGAGAGGGGAAGATGTGTCAGAAGGGCAGGTGCACATCCAGAGCCAGCAGGCTGTAAGGGACACTGAGTGGATGTTCCAGGAGGCCACACCAAGAACAGATGAGGGGATGACAGACCTGACAGCACTGTGTGAAGGATGTTGTGAGTTCCAGGCTGAAGAGCAGTGTCACCTGCCTGACCCCCAGCCTTGCTGGTCATGCACAGGTCTGGTCCCCACAATCCAAGAAGGAAGCAGAGAGACTGGAGAGAATCCAAAGGAGGGACGTAAAGAATGACCCAAGGGCTGAAGATTCTGCCCTGTGAGGAAAACCTGAAGGAGTTTGGTCCCTCTTCCTGGAAAGGAGAGGGCTCAGGGGGGACCCCATCATAGTATCCCAGGGGCTCCAAAGAGGATGGAGGGTCTCTCTGCCTGAGGAGCCCCATGGAGGAAAAAAGGTGTGATGAGTACAAGCTGCACTGGGAGAGGTTTTATTTCAATATAAAAGAATCTTCTAATAATGAGAACAACGTTCGCTGGAACAACGTCCCCAGGGACAGGCCGAGTCCCCATCGCTGGAGGGTTCAGTGTGCAGCTGTGCAGGGTATGAGAAAATCTCTCCCTTTCCCATGAAAGACTGGAGCAAATGATATTTCAAGGTCCCTTTCAACCTGGGCTGCTCTAGGATTCTACATTTCTGTGATCTATAGAAAATAAGAGTGTAAAAATATGATGGGATTTTTCAGTTGTTACTGTAGAGAAAAGTTGCATTTTTGGATCAAATCTGGTGGTCCTGCCCATCCCATGCTCCCCACATGGGCTGGCAGAGCCACACTCAACTCAAGCTAATACTGATCCTGGCTTCTGATCCTCAGGTTGCTGGAGGGATGGGGACACGAGGGCTGCCATGGGACCAGTGGGACTGGAGCTGAGCAGAGCAGAAGCCCCCAGAGAGCGAGTACCCACAGTCACCTCTCCCTGTGCCCTGTGATCCCATGTCTCACCCCATTCCCTTGTCCAGCATCTTCTGTGCTTCACAGCAATTTTCTGTGACGAGTCAAAGCTCCCCTGTGTTCCCTCTATCCCAATGTCATGCACACCGTGTTAAAGCTCAGTGTGTGTCTATCATGAAACATCTTTTTATTTATGCATGAATAATTGAAACCCTGCATTATTAATATTTTAATTAACCTTTCCATAAGGTTTGGTGTTTTTAATGCCTTCTTTCATCTCCCTGAGCCATCTCTATAATGTGTTTAACTTCTGACTTTCTCTCCTGTCACTTGTATGAAGTCTTTAACATCACTGCATCACGTGCAGGGATCATCTTCAGAAAGAATTTGCTGTTGAAAACCATGGAGATGACTCCTCATAAAAATACTTCCTTGTCTGAGATTTCTGCCATTACTAAGTTCTCCTTTGGAAAGGTTGATGCATTCTGTCCTGTGTTGCTGCAGCTTCTCCTGCCTTCTCTCACATGAGGAACCTGGGTGATTCCTCTGCTCACAACTGGCAACACTGAGAAATAAGCACATGTTTTTCTGGTTAATTGTTATTTTTTTTTAATGTTCCTGTCACAGGTGTACAAACGGGCTAATGAATCCATGGTGAAGCTCTATGTCTCTGTCCTGTTTGTAGCACGGTGTTGGTGTCCCAGCACAACCCTCCCACACAGTGATAACCCTTGGAAGATAAAGTTGAAGGACTTTGTCAATACAAAACTAAGTGAACAAATAAACAAAGCAATGCCATTAGAAAGATATAAAGGGGCTCCAGGTGTGCCTCTCTCCCCCTGAGCTGAAGAAGTGTGTGTACTCCCACCATCACCAGAATCAGGAAACCTCTGACTTTGTGCTTAAAAAGTCACCTCCTTATACCAGTGTGAGACTCTGGCTCAGGTGGGAACAGGGCCACTCCTACAGGTGGTGCAGGTGGAAGTCATGAACAGTGATAGGGCAGGAAGGTATAAACAGCTCTCTCAGAGTGAGCTCTAGTTCTTTGCTCATTGTCCCCATGATGTTGCTGCCACACAGCCTGAGTCAGGTGGGTGCTGGCACTGCTGTGCTCAGCAGCTTCATTGTCCAGTGGAGCTCCCAGCACTCCCCACCATGTCACACCTGCAAGGGTAAGCAGACAAGCTCACCTGCTCTGCCTCCTCCCCAGGTCGCTTCCACAGCCACCTCTTTGGGGGCAGGAGTGCAGACAGCAGTAATCAGGCATATCTTCTCCTTATGGACCTAAATCTTGTCTGTTTGAGCCCACAAAGCTCATGGATGTTTGGGATGATCTGAGAAAATGAACACAAAATCAGACCAGTGTTTCTGGGGGGACCCCAGCTCCTTGTCTCTCAGCTCCACTTCTGCCTTTGGATCTTACTGGTGTCAAACGATGAGTGCAGAAAGCATCAAACAAGTATTGGATGGACCGAGGCCTGACCCTGTGTACTGATGGCTGTATTGCCAAGCGACAATGACATGTTTGCTCCTGGACTCACTGCCTAAGAAGTCTGGTGTTAAATGGGAAAAAAAATAACAGAGCAGGAATTAATAATTGGAATGAGGAAGGTTTCCCATTAACTGATCACACATGGCAAGTAATACAGCTTAGAATTTGTCACTGTCACTTTTCCAACATAAATTCAGAAAGAATGGTGCTTCATTTAATCTATAAGGCTCTTCCAGAGCAAGCAGCTACTGACCACTCACAATAAGTTAATTAAAAGTCTTTCACACTAGAAAGAGCAAATGTTGGTGGAGATTAATTGATTTCCTGTTAGCATGTGCTTGGGACTGACGGATGTACTGGAGATGCTTTATCTACACCCACTTCATCTCAGTCAAGTGCAACCTTTAGCATGCAACTAATTTCACTTTTTCATTACTAACTGCTGTTAAAGTTAAATACCATAACAGCCCAAGCCATAGTTCCAGTTTTTCCTCTGTTTACCATGTAGTCTCCAGGTAATAGCTTATTTTATACCAAACTACGCTTAAAAAGAAAGACAAACCAAAACCAAACTGGTGGTAAATCCTGATGATCTGATTCACTCACCTTTCTCTGTCCCTTCCTCTTTGCCCATTATGTTTACTAGTGTTCACTCTCTGAGAACTCCTTGTTTGCACCTCCTGTGTGATCTCTGGGGTCAGAGGAAGGGTGTCTGGGTGTCTTTCACTGTGCAAATGGGAATAGAAATGTCCAGGAAACTCCTTTTGCTCTCTCTTAAGCCAACTTGGCAAATACGGAATGGTTCGGCCAACTGATGAAAAAGAGGTTTTAGGCATTAGACAAGGAACATTCTAATAAATATCACTGACCCTGCTTGAGCCTCCGTGCCCTTTCCTTCCCTCAGAGGGATTTACCCAGAGATACCAGACCAGCTCCTAGTCCTGCAGTGACAACCTGAGCAGTGACTGGTGTCTGCCTTGTTAATAGACCACAGTCATCTTCCTTATGCTCGAAATGAGGTACAAAATAAATGCTCCCAATAGTGCATGAACACCAAATCGTGTCTGTTCTGTGTAGAAAACTTCCCTGCTCCACCTCCACAAAATCCTGCATCTCAGCAGCAGCTGCAAAGATTTAATCAACAACACTCTATAAAAAAAGTGACTTTTAAAAAACCATTCCTACACCTCCTTGCAATATCTGGATTGAATTTTTTATAAAATAGCTCATTGATTTCAAAAATATAAATTCAAGTGCACTGAAATTGCGTGTAAACTCTGAAATGAAGCAGTGAGTTTGTTTCTAAAAATAAGGAAAAAGTGAAAAAGATGAAACACTTCCTGAGTGAGTTGAAAAAGTTCCAACACTTGCTTGAAGACAAGGTTTTGAGACTGAGCTTTACAGACAGAAAAGGTGCCCGTTGTGAATGGGTGAAGGCCCTGAGGCTGGAGGGGGCTGCAGCTGCAGAGAGGGGTTCTCACAGCTGTTCTCAGTTCTGGGCTCAGCAATATAAATGGGGAATATTCTGATACCATGCAGAGTTCATTGTGCCCTACAAAAGTTTTCTGTAAGCTCTGAGTTCTAAAGGCACTTTTAGAGAGAAGACAGTACTGTTTGTACTGCTCCTGAAAACTCTAATTGTGTTTTGGCTTTTAATGTGCAGAATTGCAAATATTATAATTGCATTATTATTATATTAAATTCCTCCTTTAATGAAGAAACAGCTGTGTAATTGCAGCAGTGAATTAACACCTCTGTAATGGTTGGTTAAGCTCTTTAATTGTACCCTCGGTTTCCAAGTGTTGGGCTTCTCTGTGAAGCGCAGCCCTCGGTGCCCAACACTTTGTACACCCTTAGTCTGGAAATTGTTTTCTTCTCTAATTTACCAGGGAATGCAGTGAAATCCTGGGGTGTGCCCGAAGCTGTGATACGTCCTTGTCCTTTGATCACCTCACCTGTACCTCCCAAATGAAAATCCTCCACAAGGCCCAGCAAACTCTGCAGGTCCCAAAGGCAGCAACCGGCCTTTGAGCTCTCCAAAGGAGGTGTCTGGTGCAAGTTCCCAGCTCTGCCTCAGTGAGGGAGTTTGGCTTTATTGCCACTGAAGGTAAGAACACCCCAGGTGTGGGACTCACCGGGGCTCGTGTCCAATATGAGAAGGTCTCTATGATTTTTCATGGACAAGGGACATGTGTTTGACTTGCCCAGATGCTTCCCATGGGCTGGACTCTGGCTTTGCTCTGGCGGCTGAAGGGATGGAAATCCCCAGAGCAACCCTCTGGGCTTTCTTCTTGCCCTCTAAAACACATCCCCAAGTCAGCTCCTCATGTCTCACCCAGTACCAGAGTAGAGCTGTTCCTTCTCTCACGATGCTCTTGCTGCCCTCAGGGATGATCATTGCCAAAATTTGCCTGTAAGGGGCTGCTACACCCTCACTAATCTCACAGGGGTTTTCTCTGGACATGCATCTTCCCTGACAAGAGCCCAATGTGCATGTACAGCAGAACAAAAACAAGGGAGATAAAGCACTATCATAGCTAAATAAATCACATTTCCAAATGAAGTGACTTAAGAGCTATGCCATATGGCTTAGCTAGGAAATGACTCACAGCAGCTGGTTTAAGAGGAAAAGTTTTAGTGACTGTCCACAAAAAATTATAATACAGAGCTCTAGAAATAATTTGTGTATTTAGCAGAAAAAGATTATCAGCTCTCTATCCTACTGAACATGTCAGATGTACAGTCGAGGAACTCCTCGTTCTCTGAGCCTGGAGTGACTCACCAGGCTTTGATGGGTGGCAGCTTTTGATGAAGTTGTTGGCTGATGGTTCCAGCTGTAGCCATGGCCACACAAAGGTCCTGCTGGACTTCCTCTGGTGCTCCATCCCAAAAGCAGGAAGCCCTGATACCCCTTAGGTCCTGTCTAAGGCACCAGGAAGAGTTACACAGTGATGTCTTTGCCGGGGGCTCTCGTAGGTGTGAGGAGCAGATAGGGATGTTGAAGTAAAGGGAGGAGGAAACTGGTCCCTCCTCTCAGTGTGTTGGCACCATTCAGTGCTTCTGAGACTCAGAGAATGCTTAAATAAGGAAAGGATGGGAGGTGCCAGTCAATTCTTTGTCTTATTCCAAAGCAGAATTGCTCTTCCTCTGACTCAGGAAGCAAATGAGCCTGGTTTTCCTGTGGAACTGCTGGCTTCATCAGGCTCCTGTCAGAGTAACACATGCAGCTGACACTGGAGACAGGAGCATCGGCAGTGTCAGAACAGGGAATAACAGGTGCAAGTTATTCCTAGTTAATGAATACATCAGAGGGATGGGCAGTGTGAGTGAACAGCTATCCATCCCTGTGTGCTGTTGGACTGACTGCCCAGAGCATGGGCAGGTTTCTGTCCCTCATGTTCTCTTTTTGGGGAATCAAACCAACTGGGAAAAGGTGGGTGCTAAATCCACAAGTGCTTGGTCACTGTCTAGAACAAAACAGATGAAAGGAAGCCTGTACAGCATGTTAAATAGTTTTCCAGAAGAAAGCAGGAGGGACTATAGCTGGGAAGCTGAATGGGATCGGGGATGGGATTATTTTTAAAAGGAGGACAAATAAATCATGTTATTGTAATGCAAAAACCAGACAAGTGTGAGGAGCAAAGGCACAGAGGAGCAGCAGGAACAAAGCAGAGGATCAGAGAAGGGCACACAGAGGTGTGGGGAGGGGGACAGCAGAGGAGGAATTTCTCTGTCTGTGTCACAGAGGAAAAGGCAACCTCTGCAGAAGAGGGACAGCAGGGCAGGGGAAAGGCCTGTTTTGGGAGTTCCCTGCCTACTCCTCAGATGTGTCCAAAAGCTGTGCTGGGGAGCAGGGACCTACAGAGCCCTCCCCACCCTTGGACCCCCCCAGCTCTGTGAGGTGCAGCTGCTCTGCAGGAACTGCCCACCTCTAGCCTTGGCCAACCCTTGCTGTACTTTTCAGCTGCCAGCTCTGCTTCCCTCCCCTTCTCAGCACATGACCCAGAGCACTCATCTCTCTGCAGCATCTTCTCCACAGCTCGGGTCCTCAGCCGTGTCTTCTCTGTCACACACTGCATTTCCCAGTAGAACTTTCTGGTTTGACATTAATTGGAAGTTTGGGGTCAAATACTACTGAGCTGGCTTTAAAACTGGCTTCTTTGTTTTCTTGCAAATAACCAGCCATCTTTCATGAAAGAGCTGTCTTGATCCCCTGTACTGTGCTGATGGATACTGTCTTCTCTCAGGGAGATCCCTACCACCCCCCTTCAACAGTAGGTATTAATATGTGCACCATGGTTACTGGGCTGTTGATTCCAGCACATCAGGAAACACAATTTGCTGTGTTCAGATACATTTCCAGCTGGCAGGGAGAAGGCAACAACCCAGTTTCACTGACCTGTGCTTTGGGGCAGAATCCTACTCTGTGCTTCTCCTTGTGGGAAGAGCTGCTGGCAGGGTGCACACTCTCACTGGTGATGGGAGCCTGCACATGTTCCCCTTCAAACTCCAGGGTGTCACTTGGATGGGGGTGTTGGAGCCAGGGCCTGGACAGCATGGGGACAGCCAGTCTCAGTGGGAGGACAGCCAGCCTCAGCAGGAACAACAGGGAATCCAAGCGAAGTCAGAGCCTCCCATCAGTGTCATCCAACCGATTCCTGCTGCCCCAAGGGTGAGGACAAAACAAACAGAGGAGAGATCACAGCATCCTGCAGCCCCACGCTGGCACCTGGGTACAGCCATGTTGGAGGAGTGAGAGGGGTGTCCCCATGGGTTCACAGGGTGGCTGATGGGCTCACTCTCAGCCGATAGAAAGGGTTTGGGTGGAGTGCTCATGTGCAATTCTCGCTCTCTGTTGCCTGTAGCCCTGCCAAACAGCCCAGCAACATGGCCAGCCTGCAGGGACAGCTCCATCCTGGTGCCAAAGTGCTGGTTAGGGAGGTCAGAGATGGAGCCCAAGGTTTATACTTCAGTAAATCTTCCCATAGCAAGGTGAGAACACAGGTGTGATACCAAACACATGCTCCAACATAGTGAGGGATGCAGGACCTGCCATGCAGCTGGGATTTGAGAGTCCCATCATTTGCCAGATTGGAATATTGTAGCTCCAGACTCATTTGCAGAATTAACTATGCCACATTTGCAAAACACTGCAAACCCATTTTCATCTGCAGAGAAATTATGGCGATATTTCCTCTTGCTCTCAGCTCTGGTGAGAGCAAATTTTCACATCCTCCTTCTGAACAGAATTTGACAGAAAAAGCATCTTCCAAAGAGGTCTGTGCAGCACTGCCACTGTGATCTGAGCTCACCTGTGCCACAACCACACAACCATCCTGCTTGTTCTGTCTTTTGGCAGGTGATGAACTCACGTTAGGGACAAGGTCTCCCCACAGAGGTGTGAAGTATCGGGAGACCCACAGGCTCTGTGTCCTGGAAGCAGGGAATGGGGAGCACAGGGACGCAGGTAGTGTGGGCCAAGGGCAGCACTGGGAACGCTCACCTGCTCTGCACAGTGAGATGTGTGAGAGCAGAACACTGAGACAGCAGCCAGTGCTGCTGGTCTGCATTTGCTTGGAGTTAGGAGAGAGTGAGCCCAGGCTTGAGTCAGAGGGATGTCTGCTGGGGAGCCCACAAAGAGCTCAGGAGATAAGCAGACATGCCTTGTGACAACCTTCCTAGAACAATGCAGGGGTAATGCACAAAAACTCACTGGAGAAATGTACCCAAAGGTGCTTTTCTGTCATTGCTGAACTTACATTTAAGTAACACTGGGTGGGGGTTTTACAAATTTTTCTCACGTTGTCTTGCATCACCCCGTTCCCACACGAGACACTGGTCAGCAGCTGCCCCAGTGCCAGGAATGTCACCGGATCAGGGCAGGGCCTGACACTGCTCATGGGGAGAGCAGGGAAAGCCCAGAGCTGTGGCTGGTGTGCTCTGCCAGGACATTGCCACAGTGCTCGGCCTCCCACTCGCACACCCAGCCCTGGATCCTGAACCAACAGCCTTTAGAAACCCAATCTCAGAAAATACCCAGTACTGGAAGTGTAGAGAAGGTGCCAAGCTCAGCTCAGTTCAGGCCATGATCATCTCTGTATACTCTTCTTAACTCTTGAGAAAACCAAATGAATTTGTATTCTCAAATCCTGCCAAGTAGTCAGTGACACTGATATTCACTGTACCAAGGAAGAAACTTAAGCATGTTAAAATAGCACTGGCAGACAGCAGCTGATACCAGCTTTGCACGAGGTGAATGGGAAAAGGAAGAAGCTGAAATTTCACACAGCACTGAGAAGAAAATGGATTTCTCATACCTTAGAATGAATACTGGGTCACTTCCTGGGCACAGTAGTTCAGGAATAAATGGGTCTGCACAGTAACAATGTCCCTTGGTCTCAGGAGGAAACGTTCAGTGGATCCTTCCCATTTCCAACATGCAGGGTCAGGTCGGTCCCTGTCCCTGTGCCCGTTCCGTGGCCACTGGGATAGTGTGTGGGAGCTCGTGGCTGCAGATGCTTTGGAGGCTGCTCTGTGCAGGGTGTTCTGTTGGGAAAAAACAAACCTTCAGTGCTTCCTCCATGCATGGTTTAGACAAAAGGCTTCTCAGTGAGCTGAGCTGAACCTGCACTATGCATGGTCTGAACAATTACAACTATTTGAAAAACTTCATTGCCAGAACTAAACTTGAACTGTTAATTCAGAGTTATAGACAGAAGGAGCCTCAGTGCAAGTTTAAAGTCAACCAAAGGAATTACTGCTCATCTCCCCATTTCTGCCTGAGGTTTTTTTCCTTTAAACCAGTAAGATATTTCTCAATCTTGGTAATATTTTAGTATCAGTCTTACTGACAGTAGCTCTTCCTTCAATTCTATTTTAGTCATCAAAGAAACTGTGAGCCTGGAGTAACTGGATAAAAGCCCTTCAAAATAAGAACCTTCCTCGACAGTTTCATTCCTGATCAGAAATCCCTCTCCACGGAAGCCTGAAGAGCTCTCCGTTCATACCAGTGTAATGACACTTAATGCCATTTCTCACTGCAATTCTGTTTCCTGAAGTAGGAGAGTCCCTAGGGGGATCAGTCACACCACTCTGCAAACCAGGAGGAATGTCTCTATGTGGGTTTGCTTAGAAAAGGGCTTCTGACAACAAATCACAGACTGTTCCACTGAACAGTCTCCATAGAAAACAAGGCTTGTTTAGGGAGTGTTGAATAAGAACTGCTTCCCTGGCAGGATCAGCAGTATTTCCAGGCCAGTGAGAATCAGTTCTGTTGGTAACAGTTCATGATTACTGCGCAGAGAATCTATTTGCTCTGCTTTGTCCTGCCTGCGGCAAACTGAGAGGTAAATGAGGAGAGCTCTTAGAGAGCTTCCTCACGGAGAACTTCTTCATGGAGAGCACCCTCATGGACAGCATCCTCCCTCCATGTTGCTGGACATGTGGTCCCCACCATGCAGACCAGGTCAGTGTCCTGGGTAACTCTGGGGACAGTGAGCACAGGGGACACACAGATTCAACAAGGAGAGTCAGCAAAGAGGTGTTTGGCTTTTTCCATTCAGGTCTTCCTGATTATTAATCAGAATCTGCTAATTAAGAGATGCAAGGTTTGATAATCAGTGCAAGGCATTGAAACCCTCCTGGTCTGAGTCTGGGACAGCTTTTAGTGTCAGGGAATGGTAAGAAAGAGGAGGTGGAAGAGCCCTGACCCCTGAGGGGAAGGTAAGAGCCCAGCAGAGAAGCACCATGGAGAGCTCCTGGGCATCACAGCCTCCCACCAGCAGTGGTGTGGGTCCAGGTGCTGTTCCAGATCACCTACCATGAACTGGCTCCAATCCCCCACCCACCCTCACCCCTCTGCCCCACGCTTGGTGAGCATCTGTCGTGCATCAGGGCTGAGCACAGCCCAATCCCATTGCAATTGTAAACCTTGGTGAATCTTAACTCTGAGGACACTAATTCCTGGTAAATCTGGCATCTGCAGCTCCAGAAACAGTTCCCAGGCATAGGCCATCAATTCCCTTTCAGCCGCACTTCTGCACATGTCAGTATATCCAGTCTCAGTGTGCACTGGTCTAAGTTCAAGCTGCTCCAAGTGTTCAGTTGTGAGTGCACGAACTTGTTCAACACTTGTGTACTTCATTTCTCAGTTATTTGTAAATATCTGAAAGCTGCTATGTTAGCCCTTCTCACACACTGACTCTTCTGGAGTGGACAACCTCAGAGCTGATCACCTTGGATCACTGCCCTCTGGGAAGCTTTCCCAGGCTTTGCTCTGAGAGGTAGGGATGCTCAGCCGATGTAAGGGAGAGCTGCTGTGGGATGCTGCACACTGTGGAACACTTGGTCCCTCCTCCATCTGCAGGTGTCAACAGATATCATGGCAAACTTCAGCCCTGCAAAATACCATCTCCTGTGTGTAACCAATAGCCAGCACAGCACAAAAATCTGTGCGAAACAAGTCACCAAGTGCTGAATTTAGGTGAGTCAGTACTCCCGAGTACTGACTGCTACTGATCAATGAAGTTTTTTTCCTTTTTTAATTAAAGTTTTCAAATGATATTGCTAACACAGAGCAGAACCAAACCAGGTGTAATTAGCTTCAGAGCGAATGAGGCTGTTCAATTCACAAGAGTTTTGATTTCCACTTTCCAGAAGTGCAGCACTTCATCTCTCATGGGAAGGGTTCAAACTCAGTATATCAGGATCCTGCTAGGATTTGGCAACTTATTTCCATGAGCTGATTGTCAACAGTGGTGAAATTAATGATAGTCCTATGAACAATCTACATCTGCCCATGACCTCGTGATGTGTTAGGCATGCCCATATCACATTTGCGATGAAATTAATTACAGAATGACACAGGATCCACCTTGCAAATACACCCACACATCAGGCAGCCCTGTCAGCTATTTAGCGTGTGTCACAGTCTCAGCAAACCTGTTTCTTTCAAGAATTTGCAACTTGTTTCAAATTGTTAAACACAACCTTCCATTTAGCAGTTTGTACAGTTTAAGAGATTGACTTGTAAAACGATTTCTGCTCCACTGACAGCAATATTTCATTTACTTTCACATCCCTGTGAACGGTTTATTGTAAAGCCTTCCCCCATTGCAGTGCTTATTGCTTCATGTTTTTTTACTGTTCCCTTATTACTTGAATTATTTTCCCTTTGTGTCCCTTGCCATCTCAACTATCCAAAACAAACTGGATACGTTACAGATCCTGGGGCTAGACATGTTTCCTATGAGAGCTCAAGGATGGAAAGAAAGGGCAGCATGTACCAAGCCTTGCCCAACACCTGTTCATGTTATCTGTAAGTTAAATAGTCATCTAGTTAAAAATATGTAGTCAACCTTAATATAGAATCTAGGCATGGAATTAGGTCTGGTTGTTTAACATTACTTGATAGGATTTACAAGATTAATATACTGCATTAACTGAAATCTGCACCACAGCAGAAATCTGCCATCAGCTTTAAACCGGCCGTCACCCGGATTTCCCCCTCCTCCCCAGTGCCCAGAGCGCTGTGGGCAGGGGACAGGCCCTACCACTGCTGTGAGAGGTGTTGCCAGCCGGCAGAGCCACGCCTGGCACAGCCTGTGCTGGGCACCCCAGTGCCAGAAAAGGTCCCCGGGGCTCCTGCAGCTGTGACAGGTCCTCCTGGGAGCCAGCGAGGAAGGGAGTAGTCAGGGACAGCCATGCAGACATAGGGAGAGTAGCGGGGGGAGCTCAGTGCTGGTGTGAACAGCTGGATTAAAGTCACTCGTGGGGCAAAAGCAGAGCAAATGTATGAGAGCTTCGGTCGAGAAAGGCAGAAACCATCTTTCACGACGAGTTGAGTCAGGCGTGGTTTCAATCCAGCACTTATTGTAGAACAGGAATGAGACTAAAATAACAAAAGTATCAAAACTGCAGTGACCCTGGGAGTATTTCTTCCCGTTTTTTCATTTTCTGGTCCAGGTCTGAGCATCACTGCAAGTGAAGCCAAGGGAACCAGCCAGCAGCAGGCAGGGCAGCGGCTGTGCCGGCCACGTGTTCTGAGGTGTGCCTGGTGTGTGCCTGGCATCTGCCTGGCATGTGTGCTGGCCATGCATGCCTGGTGTGTGCCTGGCATGTGTGCTGGCCATGCATGCCTGGCGTGTGCCTGGTGTGTGCCTGGTGGGTGTGCTGTCCATGTGTGCCTGGTGTGGGCCTGGTGTGTGCCTGGTATGTGTGCTGGCCATGCGTGCCTGGCGTGTGCCTGGCATGTGTGCTGGCCATGCATGCCTGGTGTGTGCCTGGCGTGTGCCTGGCATGTGTGCTGGCCATGCATGCCTAGTGTGTGCCTGGTATGTGCCTGGCGTGTGCCTGGCATGTGCCCAG
>JAWWLV010000179.1:63534210-63563365 GCA_035041135.1 Platyrinchus mystaceus
GCCTGGTATGTGCCTGGCGTGTGCCTGGCATGTGTGCTGGCCATGCATGCCTGGTGTGTGCCTGGTATGTGCCTGGCATGTGCCTGGCATGTGTGCTGGCCATGCATGCCTGGTGTGTGCCTGGTATGTGCCTGGCGTGTGCCTGGCATGTGTGCTGGCCATGCATGCCTGGTGTGTGCCTGGTATGTGCCTGGCATGTGCCTGGCATGTGTGCTGGCCATGCATGCCTGGTGTGTGCCTGGTATGTGCCTGGCGTGTGCCTGGCATGTGTGCTGGCCATGCATGCCTGGTGTGTGCCTGGTATGTGCCTGGCGTGTGCCTGGCATGTGCCCAGTGTGGCCCCAGCGAGGAGCAGCTCCGGGGCCTCGTGTCTGTGTCAGCAGCCACGTGTCCTGCACAGCACACACTGTAGAGCAGCTCCAGTTCTGGAGAGCACTATGATTTGGCACAGGATATCTTTCCAAGTGGCTCTCTTCCCAGGGCCTTTCCAGCCTCAAATTATGTTGAACAGCAACCAGCAAAATCATCCTGTGTGCGGATTTTTCCTGCTCAGAGTCACAGCTGTATCTGCTGTAAGCAGGTAAGGCAGATCATCCTGCCCCTTACACCAGCCTCTTCCATGTTTTCAGGTGTGTGCATTTCATGCTTCCATGACTGCACACAACCCTCTGTTTGGGAGACAGGCTGCACACTGTCAGGCAGGAATGTGCATCAGTGCTGCAGGTGAGTGAACATCCTCACATCCCAGAGCTGACATAAAAATTAAAAGGAGTGTTGGTTGCCTTCTCTACACAGAGCTGTGGTTCTTGAGTGAGTTATTGGATAAAAGAGTAAGTGTTTCCACTCAGCCTGTCTGTGTGGAACACAGAGACAGAGAAGGGGCAGAGGGAAGGGTGTAGACCTGGGGACCTGAGGCTGTGACAAAGGCCTGCGCTGGAGGGGTGCTGGGCTCTGCCACAGGTGAGTGAGGGCTGGGCTGGGGCAGAGCAAAAGTTGAGGTGAAAGGCAGTGTATTTTCCTGAGCCACTGTTCACTGGACAGTGAGGGCTGCTGGGGGCGCTGTGACTCAAACTTTGTCTTTTCATCCATTTTTCCATTTGGAATGAAAAGGTGACAGAGGAGTCACGAAGAGCACTGATTGATGCGGTTTATTGTTTTGGCTGAGGATCTCCACATACCATCTGGGCTACAAAAAGCAATAAGTTCTGATGAATGGACTGTTGTACCATTTTGCTTTCATGATGATGATGTGTTGTGTGCTCATCACAAGTATTTCCTCTAAACCTGTATGAAGAGTGTTTGCATATAAATAGATCAGTGTTGTAAACCTCGAGCTCTCAGAGGTTTGGTGACATTGATGTTGCTCTCACTTTCCATGTAAGGATTACTACAATCGCTCCATGTTTATCCAGCACAGAAGTAGCACAGAATTTAGGCACTCATTAACATCTCCAGCATTTGTGCCCATCTTATGCATTATGTAAAACAGCAGAAACAAGCAAAGATAAATCACAGACTTTCCCAGCTGATACACAGCTGTGTTTGGACTGAAGGTGAAGCAATTCCAACCCTTCTCCATATGGATGTGTGACTGCGGTCAGGCACCAACTGGGAAATGACAGAGTGAGCATCCCAGGACTGAAGGTTCACCGGATTTGCTGTGCCAAAGAAGCACTTCCCAGAAAGGAGTGGTGAGGCTGAGCCAGAGGAAGGCCACGAGTCTCAGCCCACTGAGCCTTTAACCCCTTCCCAGGGTCAGCAGCAGGACCTGCCACGGTGGTGACATGGACGTGACCTGTCCATCCAGGCACAGCTCCTCTGAGCAGTCAGGCTGCTGCACGTCATCAGCAACAGTATCAGCAATTCAGCTTCTACCAACATACCAAACTGTGGCATCTTGAGAAGAAAATGAACCCACCTCCCCTCCCAGTCAGTCAAGCTGGGAGCCTGTTGTGACCTAAAAGCTTAATTCTCTTGATTGGCTAAATCTCGAAATCCTCGAGTGTTAAATGCCCCGAGACAGGAAAGCAAAGCTGCTGTTAATAATTCCAATGGCTAAAGAGCATATTATTTTCAAATGGCTTGTTCCTCAGCATGGGGCCTACCCACAGCTACTGTCATCAGTCATCTTGCACCAGGAGGAACTGGTGTCTGAATAAAACACAAGACATTCAAGGGAGCTCAGATTGTTCAGGCTAAAAGGAATTTAACAGAAACGATTAACCAACTTGGCCAAAAGCCATTGGAGAAGGCGGGAATACAGCTGAAAGGGCAGTTCATAAAGCCTCGATGCAAACGGATAAAGCAGGGAAGGAGCTGGTGAGAAAGGCTGTGGAAAGCTGCTTACCACTGATGGAATTCTTATCGGGAGTGTGAGACGAGGAAGGATTTTCTTCCACAATGGCTCTGATAATCATTTAACGAGAAGAGGTGCATTTCATACTTTCCTTGCCAGACCATAATTTGTGTCCATTATTCACAAGGCAGCAAGGAGAGATTAACTGCTGCTCTCAATGGCAAAATCTCACTCCTTTTTCCCCAAATCACTTTGCACATTTTAAGGGGAGAGTGGAAGGCGTGCAGCCCAGCACCTGCTGGTTGTCCTCTGGCCCTGGGCATCAGAGGAGCGTTGGCCACCTCTGCCCACCCTGAGCTCTGGGTCCCTCATTGCTCTTTGTGCCTCCCTGGTCGCTCTTTTTTCTGTCACACAGCCTGGCTCTATCTCCCAAAAACCAGTCGTATGGATAGCTCCGGCTTAGGACTGCAGAGCTCAGAGACATAAAGAGATAAAACAAATCCCAGAAAAGTACTGACATGCCAAATATAATGTCACAACCCAGAGGGACCATGCTATGAACCAGTCATGGCATCTGAGGGAGGAGACAGTTACCTTAAGTAATCATTTATAAACAGAAATAACATTATTATTGTTATTTAATTACTCTCTACCCCAAGCCCTCCATCAGAAAAATCCCCCAAAACAACCAAATATTTTTAAAAGAAAGGATTCCTTGCTGTTAAAAAAAAAAAATCTAAAAAATTTTTTGAATTGGGTTTAGTTTAGGTTTTACCTAATTCCTTTTAATATCTTTGGGGATGTTTAATCTGCAATTTTTTCCCATATTCTTCAGATTTTTCTTGAATTTCTGTTTTCCACCTGGCCCCCTGCCCCATACATGGCACAGCCAGCTGAGAAATATATGCAGGTGATGACTGAGAAAGCTGCTGAAAGTAAAAGTTTACCAAAGATTTGTGGGAAATTTCAAGTAATAAATCAGCTGAAATTAGTAAAACAAAATAGTGTTCAGAATTTTTTATTTATTGCCTTCTTTCTGCCCTTCAAGCCAAAACTCTTTGCTGTTCTTGTCCTCAGCTCTCCAGCCTCTGTGCCTTTGCCCCAGCCATGGGAGCACTGGGGGGCCCTGGCTGGGCGAATGAAGAAGCTTGAAGAAATTGCCCAAAGTTTTTTATATAAACAATTTACAAAAGACACTATTGCATCCACTTTAGACAAACTGGGCTGGTGTAAGTTATTGAGCCTTGTGTAAAGGCTGGATGAAGGAAATTCATGTTAAAGCTTCCAGATTTATTACAAATGTTTTATAATCACACACCAGCTGCACCCACGGCCACCCGTGCCTGACAGACAGGGTTCCCCCAAACTCCACAGCCCTATTACAAAGCACACACAAGTTTTCCAGAATACATTTTGTTTCACTTTTGAATTATTTCTTTACTTTGGCATCTTTTGATAGCCAGGCAGGAACAACTACATTCCTTTTTTGTTTTACTTATTATTGTTTTATTTTTTTTATTACATTTCTAGACTATTTTCTATAGAATAACAAAACCAAACAACAGCAACAGAACCCCAACAACATCAAAAGCTTTGATTAAAAAGCAGCTCCTCATCATTTATTATTATCATCATCATTATATCTTGATCAGAATTAGGATTATCAGCAGCTTGAGCTGGGTGAAAAGGCTCCTGGATGACACAGGATGACACAGGCAGATGTTGCAGCTGTTAAAGGATGTACATTGATGCATCTGCAGGGGACAGCACCGGGTTGCAAAGAATTTTCCTCTCCCAAGTGCTGCAGAAAAAAAGAGAAAGCATTGTATAAGCAAGACAAAGAGTGGAAGCAGAGAATCCAGAACAAAGAATGAGTGACGGGTAAATTGAAATCAGTCCTGCCAATGCCCCTCAGTGAGGGTGTTTTTCTCTCCCAAAGTACAGAAGAAAACGAAATTGTTTGATGTTCTGAGAGGCAGGAGCACCCCCAGTGCCTGCTGGGCCCAGGGTGAGCCCTGTCCAGTGGCTCTGCCCAGCCAAGGGGCTCTCAGCACTAAGGGGTTAAAGGGAGCTGCAGACAACTGCATTTGAATAGATGGTCACACATCTGGGAAGAAAACTGCATCTTACAGGACAGATAGACCATCTGCCACGTGGATACAACAGAAACCTAAAGCCCTGAAATTCCTGAAGCTGTGGAAGCCACTCTCAGGTGCTGTGAAGCAAGGCTGGCTCTCCTGCTGTCATCTGTGCTCACTCCCCTCGCTGGGCTGCCAAACCCCTGACACAGACAGAGCCTGAGGCTTGTACCCACACTGCTGTTGCAATTTTAACTCATCCTCTGGCACAAGCACCAGGGGGGTCGAGTGTCACACAGTCCCCAGACTGCAAGAGCACCTCCTGCCCCCAAGGCTTCCCCCAGCATCCCCTTAGCACAGCTCCTTCCAGCTCTGCCAGGGGATCCATCCATGGGTACCACTGCAGATACTGCCAGTCATAGCATCCATCTGGGCTCAGTGGGCAGCTCTTGGGGGGTGTTAGAGTGAGTCATGATTAATCCTGTCCTGTTAAATGGTGTGGTCCTGTAATGCTGGTCACGAGGAAAGGGAAGAGTGGAAAAGTTTTGAGCAGAAAATACATATAAGTTCTTCTTAACACTGGCACAGAGAGTGGTGGATGCCCCATTCCTGGAAACATGCAATCTTATCTTGGATGGGGCTTGGAACAACCTGGTCTAGTGGATTCATGGCAGGGGATCAGACTAGATGGCCCTTAAAGGTCCCTTCCAACCCAAACCATCCTGTGATTCTAAGATTCCCATGCAAGGATAAGGGTTCAAACCTGCCTTGTACCACACAATGCTCCCTGCTCTACTTGACAAAGTTTTAATGCAGTTCATGTTTACTTCTAGCTGAAAATCCATCACTTCTTTCTGAAGAGTGGTAAATTCCCTAAAGCTTTGCTGTCTAAAATTGGAGAGTTTCTCCCTGACTGTCACAGTTAATTTGTGTAAGTGATTAACAGGAATATGCCGTGTCCAGACAGTGCCCCAGTTTCCACCTGCACAGCACAGGAGCTCCCTCCATCCTCCCCTGACGTGTCCCTCTCAGGTTTCCTGATAGCTGGGTCAGGCTGGGTGTCTCTGACACAAGTAACAGCAGTACTCAAGGACTCTACAGGACAGTGAGCACTTCTGGAGGCATAAAGCTATTACAATAAATAACAGTGCTTATTCTGTCAGCTCTCAGTGCCTCTGGCCTCTGTGGTACAATTGGCTTCAGGACCACTCATACCAGACATCTCCATGTTAGACAGCCAGACATCTTGTCTTCCCTCTCAGTTCCAAGCAGATCACTGAAAAATAGCTGTGCTGGTTGGGCCAAGACTCAATAAAATTCTGCACTAACGTTTATTTGCACCCAGCCAGAGTAGTGAAGAGTTTCTCTATGGTTTCTCCACCCACTGAGGGTAATGCTGCAGCCACCAAAAGCTGGCAAGAGCTCAACTCCAGCTCCAAGTTTCTGTGCACCCTGACCCCCGGTCCAAAACCCTCAGCAGCAGCAGGCACATGCCCAGCCCTCCTGGTGGCCACTGGGCTGTCACTGTGTGTCCCTTCTGCTCCTGCCCAGCTCAGATACAGTGGGTCCCATCCTGGTAAAGGACACCATGTGTGTACAGGTGGGCAGAAGTTACCGATGGTCACAGCAGCCTTCTGGGGAATCATGGAAGACACAAGCACAGCAAACACCATCAGACAGAGAACTGCACCCAGTACCCCTCTGATCAGGAGCACCGGTGAAATTCAGTGAAGTCGAGAATTAAAATGATGGACATGCAGGAAACAATCTGGGTTGTACAGAAACCCTGATGAGCTGTGAAAACTGATCAGTGCCATTCAGGAATGACAACTGGAGTTATAACACCAGTAACAACGTGCCAACTCAGTGCTCTTCAGTTGCTGAAAAGAAAGTTCCCTGCCAGAAACTGTCCAAGGGAACACTGTGCTATTGCACATCCGACAAGATGAACCCAGCGGTGCAAGTGAAGCCCCTCTCCCCAGCTTCTCCAGGAGATCCCAGCACCTGCACCAGTCTCAGAGGCTGGAGCAAAGGCAAAGCACCACCCATCCTGGTGTGGGGCAGGAGGGACCCTCAGGGAGCCCAGCTTGGGCACCCCTCCTCAGATCCCAGTACAGCAATGGAGCAAACCCTGTCAGCAGCCCGGCCAAGCTGTGTCCGGCCCTTGGGCACAGCCAGCACAGAGGTACCAGAGGCAGGTCATGCCTAAGGAACCTGAGAGCTTCCTGAGCTTCTGTGGACAAGGGGAAACCAGTGAGCTATGAGTATGGTTTGTCCTGACTTCAGCTGTGTCTCCAGCACACTCTGTCACAGCCCTGGGAAGCCAAAGCAGGGACACATTGAACAGGTGGAATGGGGCAGGGAAAACCAGGCAGTACAGCAGCCTGACTGTGACAGTGTCCCTGCTTAGACCAGACAGCTGGATCAGAGCCTCCAGACATCCTTCTCAGCCTAAATTATTCTCCGATTCAAAAAGGGGAACAGAGAATAGAACTACATGACACGTAAATGTACAGGACTTCTCAAAGTGGCGTGAAAGAGGAAAATGTGTGCAAGGAAGTGCTGAAGGTCTGGAAGAAATAGCTGGCATGGAGAAAGCAAATCATCCCCTTGCTCTTGCTTTTGTACAAGAGCTGGGAAGATCAAATAAAAATACTAGATACAATTCTGAAGCAACCAAAGCATTGTGTAAATAAATGGGGCATTTTGCTGAGACATACTGTTCCAGAGACCAAAAATACAGATAACTGGGAATTCACTAAAACAAATTCTGTGAAGAAAATTCCACTGAGAGCCTTTAACCTTAAACACAGCAAGCATTTACCCCTGAGCACAGAGTGGTGGAGCACAGGAGATGACACTGTGGAACACAGGCACTTGCCACCTTTCCTACCCTTGGTGATGGCTATGGCAGCCTCACACCAGCCTTCCTGCCCACAGGGGGTGACTCTGGCAGACTCACCACCCACTTTGCCCACTGGGATGTCTCTGGGGCTGAACGGACCTTCTGTCGAGGCCGTGCCCACCCACACACACCTGTGTCGCTCCAGCCTCTCTTCCAGGGCCTCGCCAGCCCATAACCCTGCAGACCCCCAGCCCCTCTCACCACCTGGCTCAGCCTCCCACCACAGGGATCATGTCTGTCCCACCCCAGGACATGTTGCTGACCTGCTCACTTACACCTCAGAGGGACACTGTGATATCCAAGGATGCGAATTCCGAACTGCACTTGACACCAGCTGCAGCTGTGGATTTGTACACGATGTTCCCAACATGCTCCCTGCTCAAAATTTGCAGTTTCACCCTCCCTGGCATTTCAGGCTGCATGTTTTGGGGAGTCACAGCCCACCTGGGCCAGAGCTGAGGTGGGTGCTGGACCGTGGGCAGGCAGCCCCCCGCCTGACACCAAGGTGGGAAAACAGACACACAGGAAAAACTGGGGGTATAGATCTTAAATAAGGTGATAATTCTTCTTTTCTTCCTGCATCCCCTCTCTGTGTGTCTGTTTTATAATTAATTTGCACACACTCAGTAAAAGCAGAGGATGTTTTAGATGACTGGCATCTCTGCAAATGAGATTTCTTCACTAAACTTGCATTAATGAAACCCAGGAAGTGAGGGAGCACTGTAATGCCCTGATGTGCTCAGCTGCTGGGAAGCAAAGTGGCTGGTCCCTGCACTACAACAGTGTGTCTGAGGAGCTCAGGTGTGCAGCTACACTGTTGATTATTTGCCTATTAATTAATACTCCAGGCAACACATTTCCTTTAATTACACCACACATGACAGCTGTTCCCAGCAGCCCCAGGATTCCATGATATCAAGCACTCTTAGCACTTGACCTTATTTAGTCACATTTTTACCAAGGGCTGGAGTTTTACAAGTCCACACAGGCACACAAGGAAATTCTCTCAACTGAGGGAAAAGGCAGCTTCATCCTAACAATATAATGGTTACAATGACCTTGTCTTTCCTCTCCTTTGATCTCAGCATCTCTCTGATCTCACGTCAGGATATACTGTTTTGGCTGGCTGGTTGTGCAGAATTCCTGTAGGTAAGGTTCTGGGGTGGCACCCAAAAGGGTCTCACACTGAGACCTCTGCTCCGAGGTCCCTGAGGGAACTGAAGCCCAGATCATATTTCCCAAACTGTAGACAAGTCTGTAGAGGACTTGCACAGAGGGAAGCTGGACACAGCTGGCTTATGGGACCATCACAGGTACAGTAGGTGCTGTACATCACTGCTTACATGTCATGGGTTCAGGTCAAACCATGACATTGCAAAGCCTGGAAAGGAGAGAATGGGTGCTGTACCTCACATCCCCTCCATCCAGCCCCTCCAGCTCTACACCAGCCTGACAGAGTGTTTCTTGAGGCTTGAGCTGTCCCTGTAGCCTTGGAGTCCCTGTGGCTTCCACCCTGCGTGGGACCTTGGAGCCCATCTGTGCTCTCTGCCCAGCCCGTGGCTCCTGCCCCAGGGTCTCCCTCTGCAAACAGGATCTGAGCAGCGTGGGGCTGACATGGGCAGAGCTCTGTGCTGGCTCCACACTGGGCGCAGGCAGAGTCCTGGCCTGGGGTAAAAATCCCTGTACTCTGCTCTGAGGAAGCAACGTGGCAGCAGCAGCTGCTGTACCCAGCACCTTCCACTGCAGTGACAGATGCTGCAGTGAGGCACCTCTCCCAAAAACACTGACAAGGGCTGGAGGAGCTCCATCTCCTGTCTTGCTCTGCAGTGGACTGGCTGCCGAGGCACTGACTGGAGCTGGCACCACAGTAGCTCAGACCAAAGCTTGCCTCCAAACCTCCAGCGGCGTGCCAGGAGCAATCATTGCTTCATCATTAGGACTCTCGTCTGGATTTGGAAACGCCTCTCTACACCTGCAAAATAAAAGTATCCCCAGAATTGCAGAGATGAATGTGATGCAATAAGACATTTGGCACAACCCGCTGCAAAGCTTACGCCGGTTTTCCGAAAATGAGCTCACTGTGCCATCTTTTCCTGGGCTGCTCTGCACAGCTCTGCAGCCCCATAAAAATGAGGTTAATACTAAGGAAAAAAAAGGAAAGAACAGGGAAACACACCTACTTTTACAGAGAGAGGCAGAAGAAATGGAGTGAGTGTGAATTGAGCAATGGGAACTGGAACATCAGAAAGTAAAAGGGCAGGAAGTGGCCAGAAACGAATATTTAACTTCTGAGAACAGCAGCTGAGTCAATGATAGGGTCAGGGAAGATGTCTGACAGGCCTGGGAGAGAGTGCAGGCAGGCATGAACTTGGCAGTGATCGTGCCCTTCTGCCAAGAGCAGACACCTTCAGGTACAGGCACCTGAAATTCTGGAGTGGCATAGGAGGGCTCATACTTTGGGTAGAAGAAATACAACAAAAGAGTTCTGATGGCTTGTCTCAGACACAGTCAGACCCACCGGCATGAAAACAGGTGGTACGAGGAGGAGGGTGCTGGGGACAAACTACTCCACATGAATGTTGGTTCCATTTAAAAAAAAATCACTTGTGGTATCTTGAGAAAAGACAGCAGTACACTGCAAACCGGGAGTCTCTGGGAACTGCTGTGTAATTAATGTGTGCAGTACTTGCTGTGTGGGACAACAGTTTCAAGAAAAGCACTCCACAACACATATGTCATGTTTCAAGGCATCAGAGGAGTCAAGTAAAGCTGCCATTCAACCAGGTATTAAGTAGAACAAAGATAAAATAAAGGAAAATAATCCAAAGTACGCTCTAAATAAAAATTCCCTCAATTTCAGACAGTTTAACAGTGTTCCATTGCAAATTCAAACACTAAAACATAACCAAAACCACAATTCAGCTGTGTTAATGAGTGAGAACAAAGAAGGGCAGTTCCTAGAAAGCCTCTGCTGACTCATTTGCACTTGGATAGCAGCTGGAGGCTGATGCCAAGGGCAGGTGGCAATGAACACCTTTGGGACACCCAGGGAGGCAGAAACAGCTCAGCCACGGTTGCAGGGCTGTGCCTTGGGGGACTGTCCTGTGCCAGGGAGGAAGGGGAATCCAGCTCCAACCCAAACTGTTGGGTTGGGAACTTCCAACGCAAACTATTCTATGATTCTGTGATGCTGTGAGGCAGAAAAAGGTGCTCAAGCTGAAACAGAGACAGATAATGAAGGTGCCTCTCCGAGAGCTCCTGAACACACATCCCAGGCTGAGGGGTGACAAGAGAATCACAAGGGAGTTTGCTCGAAAGGCTGTCAGCGTAGTGCTGACTGCTCTCCCAAGTCACCCAGGATGGGAGCTTGGCTCTCACTAGCGAGGAAGTGACAGGCAGGGCGGGGACTGGGTGCCAGGAGCCCTCAGCATGGTGACAGGCAGCTTATGCTTCATGTGACAGAGACAGGGGTGCCAGGGCAGTGATTACAGAAGTCATTTCACAGGACTGAGGGCAGGGAAGAAAGGGATGGACTGGGGACACTGCACCTCAAAAAGTTGATGAGGAGAGGAAAAGGGTCCTTCAACAGACCTGTTTGGAGACAGACCTGTAAGGAGAGAGCAAGCAGGAGGCAGAGCTGCAGAAGATGAAGTACCAAAAGCTGTGATGCAGAAGAAACTGCCTGCCAGTCTCCAGGGTGGCTGAGTAGACAGGGAAAACAAGCAGAAAAGAGATGAAAGATTGCAGGGGGTTGAAAAGTCCTGTCAGCACAGTCTGTCCTGACTTTTGTCATCAAATACAGATGCTCCCCCACAGACGCCTGCCAAGTGGTCAAATAGCTCATTCCACCTCTGCTTTGTGCTCTGGTCTCAACAAAGAGTTTAAGAATCTCCCTCTCTATTATTTAGAGAATAACCTATACAGTTGGCTGGGAATGCCATGTGTAATATGTGCTTTAAGTGTTTGTTTATCTTATTTGAATGGAGCTTTTGATGTAGGACTATCCATTACTTAAGAGCCAATAAGTTAGAAAAGGATGAAGGAAAGTGAAATGGTCTGTATCATATCATTCTGTACACTATTTGTGTATGCTGAATATTTCATTTATTCTGTAAGCTGCAGATGGTTTGAAATTGAAAAGCTGGGCTACAGCAGTGGCAGCCCTTTTGTTCTTGGAATGAGCTTGGCTTATTGAAGCAAAGTAGGCAAACCTCTGATTAATGACAACATCTATCTTTAGGGGAAAAAGGTTGTCGTTAGACTGAGCTACTGTGCAATTCCAAAATGTTTTAACATTGTGTTTTACATGGCAGAAGCTTGAAGAGGTTCTTTCTTCTGGAGAGATCAGATCCAGTCTAGAGGGTCTTCACTGCCCTCTTGGTGGGGTGTGGAGAGCCCAAGAGCAGCGGCAGCAGGGAATACCTGAGTAGAGAAGATCCAGGGGGCAGCTGGCCTAGAAGGACACTTGTGAGGGCAGGTAGGTGTGATGCTTGGCCTCAAAGGAGTAATACTCTAGGGTGAAAATGAGACATCCCAGTTAGTTAACGTAGAAAAAGAAGAATCAAGTGAAAGTGATGATGGACTGGGGGAGAGTGTAAGAACATGGGGCCATGGGCAGTGCCAGCCCATGACTGCAGCTGAGGCTAGTGCAGCACTGACATTTCCAGGGGTAGATCCAGAGCAGCCCCTGGATCAGAGGAGCAGGGTTGTCTCACCCTCTCGGCCCTGGGAGCTGCAGTTCAGCAGCTGCTGGGGCAGAGGCAGCAGAGCCTGGTTCCTGCTGCCCGCACAACACAGCCCAGTGCAGACTTTCCCGAAGGGCTCGGCTTCCCCAGCCCTCACAAACCCACAGGGCAGCTGCAAATAGGACTGGGCACTGTTTCCAACTGGTTTTGTATCACAACACAACTGCACCATCACTTCTGGTAAAAATATCTACAAAGGTCACTTCTCACCAGTGGATATCCTAAACCTGAGCTCATCCTACCATGGGAACAACAGAAGAGCATCCAAGGGGCAGCAGGTACCTCCCTTCCCCTCAGCAGGCACCTCCCTGCCTGCCTTCAGCTCCAGCCTGCAGACTCGGCTTCGGTGTGACAGTCTTTGCTTGCTGGAATATTCCTGGAAATCTGCTGTTGTTTCCAATATACACAGCTTGCCTGAAATTTCCCAGAAAGGCAGGAGCAGACTGTAGGTTTAGAGAACAAGGCGTACTTTCCTCCCTCCATGTGCAAAATGGTTTGTGACCTTGAAAAAAACAAGTGAACAGAGGACATTGAAGAAGATATTTAAAACTTTTTAAACCTCATGGGGAAAAGTACATTACAGAGAATGAACAAATGGGGATTTTTCCATAAGGGATTTTCTTTGGGGTTTGTTTTGGTTTATTTTTGGGGGGAGGAAGGGGATGTTTGTGGTTTGGGGGGGGGTTTGTTGTTGTTGTTGTTTAAACAAGAAAATTTTGCTCTCTTATTTGAAGATAATATGCAGAACTTAACCGTTTTTGTTACAGTGATCAGAAATGGAGATTCAAAGAGCAGATGGGATTCGTGCCATGCAGGAATGTCAGCAAGTCAGGGCAGCTGAGTCTGACAGAGACAAACCCGAACTGGCAAAGCCAGACCTGATGTGTCCATTCTGATCTGTGTATGACAGGGGGATAAGAGGCCGCAGAAGTTGCATTTTCCACCTCAGATATTTTATAGGATTTAGGCAATGTCCGTTGGATTTTACTGAGTGGAAAGGACTTGTACATCTTTGATCATTGCAGTTTCTGAGAGGTGGCTGCTCAAGTCTCCTCAGACTCCAGAGCTCAGGAATCTGTTCCTAATTTTTCATGCAAGCTGATGAGCTTCAGCTGAAGTGAAAGTACATGTAAGAGAGAACAAAAGTGTCAGGTACTGGGAGATGGAGTCAGTAGTTTTAGCAGTAATCAAAGGGCAGTGGGCAGTGTAGGAAATCCATAACCCTCCCAATCCTACAGCACAGCTTTACTGGACCAGGTGAAACACAGAATTAGGAAATGAGCCAGAAACAGCTGTTTCTCATCGTCTTTAACTCTACTGATTTCTGCAAAGCTGGCATTACTGTAAGTATTTCACCTTTCAGGTGAAATATCACCTGAAAGTATTTCACCATTCAGGAAAGGTGAAATACAGTCCACAAGGAAACATAACTCCAGAGGGAAAAGTTGGCCCCACACGGTCTGACCAGCAGTCACTGGCTGCTACACTCCTGCCCTGTGGTCTCTGTGCCGTGGGTTCCAGCAGCAGTGCTGGCACAGTTCACCAATGAAAAGCTGCCCATCGATTCTTCTCTGTTGTACTACAGATATGGAAACATAAACTGATAAAATAAAATCAACAAAAACCAGTTTCCCACTGGTGATTATTTTTCTGTATGGAGAGGAAACTCTCTCTAGGGAGAAAGAATGTGTAAATGTGGATTTTAACATGGAGAAAAAAGGGGTGGCAGTTTATTTCTAGAAACACTCCTGGCAAAAGGCTCCATCATAAACAATACTTCCAACAAGAAGCTGAGCAGATGCCACAGTGCTCACTGGACACACACTTTCCTCATCTCAAGGGTATGAGCACACAGGGCAGACAGAAGGACAGGATAAAACCTCCTCTATAGCCCCATGGCCAGACTGTGCCCAATAGGCACATGCTCCTCATTCCATGCAGATCCAGAGGAGCTGGGGATCCCTCACAGAGCACAGCCATAGCAATGTGCTGGCCAGCACCAGGCACTGGGATCCCAATCCAGGGGCCAGCCTGGGCTGCTCAATGGGCTGCACCCAGCCTGTGCATTACACACTCACTGTTCCTGGTGTGTACAGCACTTTAATTTATTTCATTTTTTTTCTCTGTTGTTTTAGTGTTATTTCTCTTTCATATTCTGCATTTTAAAATGCCGTGTTTTCGTCTCTCCTCTGAGTGCAAAACCAGGGCTCTTCTACTGGCATGTGATGTTTTACTCCTCAGTGTATGTCAGTGCACAGCCCTTTCCAGCCAGGAGAAAATATAACGGCTCCAGCCCCCGTTCAGCTCCTTTCTCCAGACTACCCAGGGTTCTCCACAGGCACCAAGGGAGCAGTCAGACAGCCTGTTTTAGACCTACACACTGCATAGCCCAGCTTTTGAAAGCAGTTTTGTGGAAATGTTTGTTCATCCCACAACAGCCTCGTGAACTGTGGAGAGGTGGCAAGTAAGAGGTGAAGCTGTGGGAATCTGGGCAGGGCTATGGAGTGTTTTTGGAGGAAATCAATATTCCTTTGTGACCTCCTGCACACCACAAACAGAGAGATGCTGACAGCCACTGACTCTACACAGGCTCTCAGCTTCCCACTTGACAGACCATTAACTTTGAGGATGCTGCCCAGGCTGCTGCTCCAGTTGAAGAGTCTGTCTGATTATCTTTCCAGGTAAATTAATCCCTGACATAATTCTTTATTAGATTCTGAAGGGGCTAATAAACGAATTTACTAGGTGATTTCTTCATTTAATACTGAAGTTTAAACCATCAGACAACAGCAGAAAACTGATTTATTAAAACTTGCCCATTGCCTATAGCCAGTTCCATGGTGCCAATTCCTGTAATTCCTCACTGAGCAAGGCTGATTGATGCTTCTCAGCTGGAGCCCACAAAATGTATCAGTGCACCTCCAGAAGACAAATACAGCTCTCCTGTGCCGCTGGGTGGTGTGTGCAGCATCACCCTTTCTAACCTCTGGACAAAGGGACCAGTGAGACAGTCGTACTGCAAGTCAAACCATAATTTCCCATTAGATGTTACAGACTCTTTAATAGTTCTTAAAGTACTTCTCCTTAGTTCAAAAGAAGAAAAGTAGACATCTTATGTGTCAGGAAAGATGTTTCCTCTTCCCCAGTGGAGATGTTATCTGTACCTTCTAAACACGAAGGCTATTAACAATAAAAAATTCCATGCAAATAGGAGATATTTACAAGCAGAGAGGTGCTCATGAGAGTGAGATTATGAACACAGAGAGGCTCTTATTTCTACTCTCAAAATAGTCTTGATTTTATGCACATTAAAATTTCTTGAGGAAAGTATTCCTGACATTGCCACCATTCCTGGTACAGATCGAGCAGGAAGGAGCCTCCAGGCTCTGCTGTGAGTGTGGCCTCTCACCCACACTGCCAGCACCCAACGTGTCATGGGACTGGGAGGGCATCTGCCTGCATCACCGGCATGTCCAGCACCCAGCACACCACGGGAGAAGGAGGACACCCTTCCTCACGCTGCCAGTGCCAAACCTCTCCTGCAACATCCCTTCTGGCAGCACAGCCCCAGCTCCAGGCTCAGCTGTCCAGCTGCTCAAGGGCTGCATCTGAAACCATTGCTTCTTGTATCCTCACAGTGCTAATCACAGCTCCCTGTGGCTTGAGAAGCCAGTGAACAGGTTTATTCTCTTCTAGTTTCATGTGTCTCAAATTGTAATGATAGTAAATTGTTCCCTTGTTTACCTTTAGTGGCATCAGGTATGGGACAGCACCTCTGCTGCGCTACATCATGTCCACTATTATAGTCCAGGAGTGCCAGAATCTACAAAATCTGTTGTTATCCTCCTGCATCTGTGAGAAGTATACCAAAAGACCAACACACAAAACCATTTTTAGTCTGTAAGCTGCGATCTTAAAATGCTCATTTCGTACCAAGGAAATGAGTTTTAAGATGCCATTGAAACTTGCTGACAAAAATTGAATTCTTACAGATAAACCATTCAAAAGCAGGGGGAAAAAATGTACTCAGGCAAGGATTTCATTTGACTTCTGAATAATTCTTTTGGAGAGAAGAACAGGCAAAGAGGAGAGAATGAATGTTTTGATTAACCTTGATTACTGACTGTGATTGCCTTGATTACTGATACACCCATCAGTGCTTGGAAGAAAAAGCAAACATCAATTTGAAATAATCCCCTTTTGGTACAATGGACAGCGATAGGGACATTTCCCAGGTGACCAGGGCTGCGTTCCCCCACCATGGCCCTGGGCAGTGTTTGGGGCAGGCAGATCTCACTACAGGGCTTCAGAGTGGGTAGAGCTCCCCAGCCACACAGGTGGGGACATGAGGAGCAGGACCCTGGCCACGGGACACCCACACTGCTTGGCAGGCTCCTGGCCAAGGGCAGTTGTCCAGCTCCCTGAGCTGACCTCCAGCCAGGCACCCATGTGCTCAGCTGTCGTGGGGACTGCAGGAGGGAGGGGGAGTTTCCTCCATCCACATAGGCTCCAAACAGGCAGTAGCCACATGATGCTTGTCCTTTAGACTTTGGCTGTTCTATTATAAATGAAAGCATGGATGACACTGAAGAGAGAGAGAAATCCAGGGACACAAATGGAGCTTGATGCCAAAGGGGTGTTTTCTGCAGGCAGAACGGCTGCATCCCTGGGCATGGCCATGGAATCACTGTTATGGAGTCAGACACCACTTTGTATTCATGGACAGGGAGACAGTGGACACTGCCCTTCTTCAAGTTAGAGTGGATGAGCTGTTCTGCCCTGCAGTATACTCCAGACCTTTCTGGAAATCAAATGTCACTCACTCTGATCTACATGGCTTGTCCTGTCACACCAGCACCCTGCCAGCCTTCTCCAGGAGACTGAGGATGCCAAAGAAACACTCCCTAGGGCTGTGTATTGAAGGTCAGACAGTGCTTGTCAGGCTTATCCAGCTCTTGCTGGCATTTCAGGCTGGAAAAGGCACAGTGTGGAGAGCACCGAGTGTCTCCTGGCTGCAAGGATCCTTCTGGGCACACAAGACCACTGCCAATCCCAGCAAAAGGTTTGGAAGGGCTGGCGTGCTGCACCCCCCAGTGGGTGTCCAGCAAGGTGGGGAGAGGATTGGTTGGGGCAGTGGTAGTATTGCCAGGTCCTCATTAAAGAACTCACTGACCTCCATCCCTTGTCCTGCACTCTGTGCAGTGGTTCAGGTACCACGGGGTCAGGAGAGTGTCCCTCTGCCCCCTCTGCCACTGATCTGCCACAGGATTTTTGCACAAGTCATACTGCATTTCTAGGCTTGAATTTCAGTAACTCAAGGTTACAACAGCAGACCTGCAGTGTCGTGCCCTCCGTGAGCCCTCGAGGAAGAACACTGGGTACACAAAATCACAAATGCTCCAAAGTATGTGAGCAAAACAACACTAAATATTTTAGTAAGGTATTAACAGTTGACTTAAAGAGCATTTCACTAATCTACAAAAAGCAAGACAGCTGTGTCTACTTACACATAGGATTCTAGTCTCCTAATAGTCCTGTAATTTCAGCTAAAGCCTATTTCCAGGGGATTAGCAATTGTCTCTCAAGGGTGTTAGTTGCAGAAAGTTCTCAGGAGTCCCACACCTGTTTCAGCAGAGCTGAGTTACACAGAGCAGCATTGTTGTCACTGTAGAGCAGCAACTGGCTTATGAGAGTGGGGCACCTAAAAAAAGGTATGTATGCGTTTTGAATCCTGGGTTATTACATAAGTGTCTTCCAGGAGCCTTAAATGTTTGTAAACAACTCATTTAGTCATGACTCTGCATTTAATACAAATATTCTTGCTGTTTGTTTAGGGAGTAATAGAACAGAAATTCTCATAATAAAATATAAATATTGGACATATCATATATCCTTAATATTGATATATTTATTTTTTTAACAAATTCTATAAATTATTTATTATACAAAATGAATTCCAAAAAGAAAATATGGAGCAAAGCACAGAATATATGATAGCATATATCTGTAGTTCCAGTCCATGAAGATCTACTAGTTCTCTCCTCATTTCCTTAATATATCACAGAGGGCCATAGAAGCCCTGGCTGGAGGGGACACTGGTCAAACCTGCTGCTGACACCAGGGCTCTCAATCAGGTGAGACATGGCTTTGTCCGGTCGGAACCCTTAGGGGATGGGGACTCCAGAGTCCTCTCCCAGTCACCAGGATTTTTCACAGGTGATACTCAACAGTTCCCAGTCACATTGACCAGTCCCTTCAGCGTTCCCTGAGAGCCCCTGCCAGCTGCCAGGTGTGGACAAACCCAGCTCCCCACTGCTGCACTGCCACAGGGCTGTCCCCTCCCCACAGCTCTTACACCAGCCGTGCCTGCAAAGACTGGAAAAACACGTCTCATGCCCAAAGAACTTGAAACAGGTTTTTCACACTTAATTTATTGGAGGTTGGGAGTGTTAGTGTTATGCTGAATTAGCCCTGAAGCTGTGCTCTGCTGGAGCATGGGTCCACCGTACATGGGTTGGGATACAGGTACGGAGAAGGATGGGGTCGCAGAAGATGGATGCAGGCTGATGAGTCAGCCAGCTCTTTGCTCAGCAGCTGAGCTGACCTCGCAGTAAAACACTCATCTCTCCGGTGACATTTGGCACGGATGGATTTTCTTGCTGAGTAAATCCCAGTGGGCAGCGTGAGCGAGGATGCTCTTTGAGAACTCTCCGGGGTTTGCAATTAGCTGCGTGCCCGGATGTGTGACACACCCGGCTCCTCTCTCCAGCCCCCAGAGACCCCGCTGGAGCCCGAACCTTCCCAGCCAGAGCCAGGAGCTTCGCCAGCGCCGGGAATGTCTGATCTCGCATCCCTCCTGCATGAGCCTCCCGCCGAGCCGTACGTGGCTGTGCCGAACCTGATGCTGTCAGCGGCTCCCAGCCAAAATGCACAAAAGTGAATAGATTTCCTATTTCCTTGCAAAAATTCCGTCTGTGGCATGTCACGAGTGCCATCTGCTGGCGCTTCTCGGTCCCTCAGGTGTCCGGTCCTGCTCCGGTGCTGACGCCGGACACCTCCCAGCCACCCTCCCCTGGTGCCACCCCACCACTGACTTGCCCGTGGCCTGCTGGTCGCTGTTTCCGAGGCCAGGTACAGGTGAGGGAGCACAGACCTGCCCCCGAACGGCACGGTGGGATCACAGCCTGGGGTACCAGGCGGCCAGGAAGGACAGACCAGCCTCCACTCTCCCATAGCAACAGACAATGCAGGGTCATCCTACAGCTTCGCTGCTGAGTTTGTGCTGACAACAGGGATGGCTGCCCTTGCAGTGGGTCCTTTTGTTCCCAGAGGTCACTTGTCCTACAGAGCAAACAAACAGTTGTTGGCAGCCCAGCAGTGGTGACAGAGCCAACCAGGCTCCAGGGACAGCACCTGTTTGCAGCTGGACCCTGCACCCACGGCATGAGCTCTAGAGGCCTGGAGAACTCTGAGCAGTGCTGGCATCCTCTTTGGAAAGCAGACACCACACTTACATTGTGGGGATACTGAAAGCAGTCACCAACTCACACTGAGTGACCTGGGCTGGTTGTCCTCCCCACCAGGAAACTCGGTCACAGGGGCAGAAAGAGCACCTTACCATCACCGTCCAGCATGAGCAATAACCAGGGGAGCACAGATGAGGTTCACAGGGAAGCAGAACCACGTGCTTGCAGCCGGCTGGGCAGGACACCACAACCCCTGGATTGGCAATATTATACTTCAGGCCCTTGACAGGTGGAAAATGAGATCCAAATCCTTTCAGCTTTTTTTCTGCTGCTGTCTGTGTTTCTAACAGGTCCTGCACCCTTTCATTGATTTCAGCCAGGGATTGGGAAGGAATCGAAGTCCTGGAGGCAAAGGGGCTCTGGCCTTCAGAGATTGTCTGCTGGGGAGAGCATGGCAGGAAAGGGCAGGGGTGCTCCTGGAGTTTCCCCCATAGGATCCAGCAAAAGTCACTTCGGGACAGCCACCCTCCCAACTCTGTGGGGGTGCTGTCCCCACCTCCACAGGCCAGATACCCCACAATGGCACTGGGAGCACAGAAAGTGGCAGGAGAAACATTTAATGGGGTTTTATCATCCCCCTGCTCCCCTCAATCTTCCAGCTCCCCTTCCTTCCAGCAAGGGGCTGTGACTGAGGCTGCTGCCCCCAGCCCTGTCACGGGGGGACTGATGTGGGGATAAACCGTGTTCAGCACTGCTGAAACAATCTTCACTTACTGTAATATTAAGTCTAACAGTTATAAGCATAAAACTCAAATCTTTTCTCTCCCGAAACAAAACTAGAAGAGGGTATTTAAATTTTGCCTAAAAAGGAGAAGAAAGTGAAAGCAATAAAATAAGCAGCAACTAAGTATTATTTTGTAAATGTTGGACACCAAAAGGTCAGTTCCTTTTAAAAGACATTCAGGTGTGAAAGTACCAATGTGGCATTTATTTTCCACAGTCTCAGTGTTTAACTGAGCAATTATACTCCTGGTTGCTAAAATGATGGGATGCAAATGAAAAATGTGTTTACATGTCCATGTTCATTAAGTCTTTGTAGTTCTGTGGAGACATGGGTGGAATAAGTATTAAAAAGGGAAAAATTGTTGTGAAGCCCTCCAATAGACATAGTCATATCAGTCAGATAATCCCAGCTGCAATGTCTGTAAGAAGTACTTTGTGTTCCTATTTAGAGCAGAATAACTGAAAGACAAGATGCCAACTCTCAAAGCACCGAAGAAAGACCTCCAGGTCTCATTAAAAAAAACAACAAACAAACAAAAAAACCAAACAAAACCAACAACAAAAAAAAAACCCAAGCCCCCCCCCGAAAAAAAAACAAAAAAAAACATGTGGAAGTCTGAAAACATTTTTTTCCTTATTTTCACATCTCTTTTGTTACATCAGGGAACTAAAATCCATTTTGGTGCTATATATTCCACATAGACTTCCAAAAGCCAAGCATTGTGCAAAATAATGCCCTGGAATGAAAGTATTTCCATTCCAAAAGCCCCTGCGGTGCTGCCTGAGGAATCCATCAGTTAGAGATTTCTTGCTGCATTTGAGTTCTCAGATGTGAAACATTCAAGGTAAAATACCAGAGGAAGTGCAATTCCCGTATAAACAGAACAGGGATACTGGAACACATTTACAGAAACATTTGCTCTAGAGGACACATCAGTGAAAGACAACGGCTGCTCTCTAGTCAATGGGTTTATAAACAATTTGTAACAGTTTTCTCAAGTTCAGGACATTGACAGATTTCCATTGGTGTGTGGGACAGCTCAATAAAACACACAAAAGGCACATCCAGCCCCTAGTTCGTCTTTGTATACTGGGTAAACCTGTTGCAGTTACCTCTGACTGAAACACAGGTGCAGGACCCATTAGCATCACACAGAGCATGTTTGGGACATAGATTATTTGATTTTTCACCTTTTCCCTGAATGGATCAACACAAAAGCATGACTGAATGAAATTAGACTTTTTTTCTCAGAGCCAAAGCCCCACTTCTGGCCTTGGCTTTTCTATCCCACACTCCACCAGTGCCATTTAAAGCAAGTCCTAGAGTGTGTCCTCCAGCTTCAGACTGGAACAGGTACTGCAGGGTGTGGGTTTGAGGGCCACAGGCTTCCCCACACACTGAACAACTGAGGAAAAGCTCACTGAAATGAATGTGACTGTCATTCCCTCCTCGAAGGGCTCCATCCCTACCCACTCACTTCAGAATGTCTATTTAAGAATACTCCACGTATGTACCCAACCAGTTTCTGAGCAAGAGAGGCAAGTAGAGGATGTGCTGTAGCTACAAAACCCATCTCAGTGAATACAACAGGTGACTGAGCTCAAACTAAGAGTACATTTACATTTTCAAGTATCATATTGACAAAACAAATAAACTTATTTATTACTAGTGCTCTAAAACTGCTGGAAATCTATTCCGTTTCCACACATGTTATTCCTAGAAAAAGATACAATTTAAAATTTCTAATTGGATTATCCAATATGTGATGCAGAGCAAATGAAAACTTATTGTTAAGAAGATTTGACAAGGTTTCCATTCAGCAAGGAAGTTTAATTCCTTAAGTTCCCCTCTCACCCCAAATTCAAATGAACTTCATAATCCAATTATCACCAATAAAATTGCCAAGTAATTTTAAATAAAATTCTTTTAACTACTGTATAGGGCTTGCATGGCAAGGTTTTGGGGTGGGAAGGAGGGAGGACAACGGTGGCTTCAGAGAGAAGCTGCCAGGAGCTTACCTCGTGTCTGATGTAGCCAATGCCAGTGGCTCCGAGAGGGAACCACCACTGACCAGGGCTGAGCCCACCCAGGACAGGGGATAACAGAGTTAAAAAGGGAAAAAAACAGTGCAATGGCAGCTGGAGAGAGAAGTGTGAGAGGAACAGCCCTGCAGCCCCCAGGTCAGTGCAGGAGGAGGGGTAGGAGCTGCTCCACATGCCAGACAGAGGCTTCCATGCAGCCTGTAGGGCAGCCCAGGGTGGGTCAGGCTGTGCCCTGCAGCCCCTGGTGATCCACGGGGGAGCAGAGACTGCCCTGCAGCCCATGGAGGACCCCACACCAAAGCAGGGATGCCCAGCCCCCTGGAAGCCCACACTGGAGATTGCCATCAGTCACAGCACAGGAGCTCACACACACCACTGGTCCATTGAGAACAAGTTTATCTTTTCTCCAAATCCACTATTTTTTATGCATCTCAGAAAATTTGTGTGTGAGAAATGAAACAAAAATTACCTATTAATTGTAATGGACTGACTTAATCCCTGCTATAGTTTTCATGAAGTTGACATTTCCACCAGGCAATAGTGAGACCCATTCTGCCCGATATTGGCCTATTGTACAACTTAAACTACCGATGCCTCCCAAGGCATGTGAGCACCAGTGCATTGACAGGCAGCCCAACAAGCGAGAGCAGATCCACACACAAACACATCCTTATTGTACTTTAAGATAGTGAGGAAGAGGTCAGCTAAAGCCCACTCTTGCACAAAATAAAAAAATACAGTCCAGATTTGGGTCACAAAACATTTTGAGGAAGTTTTACCTTCACTTTCTTCATTAACCTTAGTTTTCTGGTCCTTTCGAGAACTTATGTGAACTGTCACAAAAGCCAAGGTGACAGTTTACTCCTTCAGTCTTCTTGATGCCAAGGGAAGGGAAAGAAACATAGCAGGAAGCCTTGTTCAGGAAAACACATTCATATGGTGTTTCAGTGACACTTTGCAGTCCCAGGTGTGCTGTACCTTCAGGCTTCTGGCCATTGCAAGGAGCATTTCAAATGTCTGTGAAAGCCATTTTCAATTTCCTCAGAAAAAAATTGCAGAAGCCATGCTCTTAAGCACCTATTTGTGGGAGTGTGTGATTTATACCTGAGAAATGAATCCACAAAGTTCCAAAGATTCCAGAAAGTTAACAAAAACTCTGATATAGATTACTCAATGACAGGACCGTTTAGTAGAGCCCCTTTACAGCACACTGCTGGGCACAGGGAGCAGGAAAGCAGCACGGACAAGAGATGAACTTTCAGAAGGCCCAGTTTTGAAAATAAAAGCATTTTTGGCTCCTTACTGGATCTCACGCTTTAGGCACTTGGGGCGCAGTGCTGTGTTCAAGCGTCTCTTTGAAGTGTCAGCTCTTCAGTGAGGACAGTAGCTTGTCCCCTGGCCGTGGCCTCATCAGGGGCTGCCAGCACAGACAGCTTGGCCAGAACAAGACTCCTGACAACGGTGATGCCGCTGAGGTTAATGATGCACGTGATCGTGTACACTTATGCCCAGCTGGAGAGGATCAAGAGAAGGAAGTACAGCCAAGGTACTTAGGAAACCTGCACATTAATGGGCAGATGAGGACATGGTGCAGACCCAAGCTCACAGGTAAAACCAGCTCCTCCCGGGATCCTGGGCAGATGTGGGTCACTTCATCCCCTGGGATCCCTTTTCCCCCTGCCTTCACACCCCATGACCCTGTGCTGTCACACATGGCAGTCAGCACACAACCTGTGCCACACACACCTCCAGGACCCTCCCACAAACCACATGCAGGTATGAGATGGGTTTCGGTGACCAGGGCTGGGTGCTGAGAGATGAGTGGCACAAAGGTGAATGGGTCAGATTTGAAGGGAAGGTGGTGACTTTCCACAACCAGCCCCAACAGACCCACCTCATACTCTGTCTAACACTGGGCTTTACAAAGTAATACATTTAACTTTGGGAAAAACCAAACAGAGCCAATGCTTCTGTCCTAAAATCTTACTCAAACAAAACTGTTCTTTTTTCCATAAAGACTCTCTCTTGCTCCAAGACACCTGTGTCATTGAACAGAAGCATTCTGGATACAGCCCTGACTGCAGCCCAAAGCAGCTCAGCCTGTCCTGCTCAGGAAAGGCACAGCTCCTTTTCCTCCAGCTACCAGGAGCATTGCACTGTTCAGATAGCCACTAGCTCCAGGTGCACTAGAGAGCAGCAGCAACCAAGACTCCTTGTTCAGATATGTAACAAGAAACACTGAGTGGTCTGTGGTCACTGAAAAAAGAATGAAAATTAAGAGAAAAAGCATCCAAGGACCTCAGCCAAACTTACAACTCTCAGTACAGTGTATCCACACCACAGACAGCACTTACCAAACCTCTTACTGAACTGTAACTGGTGCAACATGACTTGTGGGCTTTGGGATTTTTGTGATTGTTGTTGTTGAGGGTTGTTTTGGTTTCATTTTAATATTGCTAAGGCTTCTTTTCACTTCAGCTTTCCCACAGTAAGAGCACATGCCTTCTGAGGCGAGCAGTGCAATGAGCCAGAGAACTCTGTTCCTAACTTGTTGGTGTTCCCAAGCACTGTGGGTGGTTTGGACAGGCTTACCAAAGAGGGAGCACTGACATGCCCTGGCATAGTCTTTCCTCCTGTTTAACCACAGGCTTAAACATCTTCGAAATCCATGTATCATCCATCTCTTCTTGTAGTCCTGTGGCAGCATCCAGGACAGTGCTCCAAGGCTGTGACAGTTGCCCTAATGAAACAGTTGTAAAAGGGTTTGCTGCAGCCTCAGCAACTCTCTGTTCTCATCTGTCACCAGCCACATGGGGAAATGACAAGAAAAGAAGGTTGAACCTGATACAGAAAACAAAAGATGCAGGGAACAGCTAAAGGGAGATTGGGATGGGATGGGATGAAAGAAAAGAAAGGATGGTTACTAATATCAAGGTTTTGGGAGCAAATTTGTTTATTCTTGGTGCCATATTGCAAGAGGGAGCAGTGCAGTGGCACTTCTTGGAGAGCAGTTTCACTGAACTGGCATCACCCTGGAGCAGTACAGGGATGTGCAGGAAACTGTCCCAGTATACAAGTTGCTGGTGTTGTGAAGTGTCCTGGGTGCCCTGTGCAAGGAGCAGAGGGAGGGAGGCTGGCGTACGCAGGTGCAGTTGGTGCTTCTCCTGCTTTCTGCAGCACCAAGTCAGGGAATGCCGTGAGCTGCCACGCAGAGCTAATGAGGCACGGACAAGCTGTATCTGGAGGGCCTTGGAGAGCCATCACCTGCCCTTGCCACAGCCATCCCCCCTGCAGCTGCTCCGTAGGACTCGGTCGGGCTGGCACAGCTGGCACACAGGGATGCAGACCCACAGCATGAGGTGCAGCAGTGGGAGCACGGCCACAGATGGGAGAGGCGAGGGGAAGTGGTAGAGTCCCGGCACAGCCTTACAGTACCCATCGCTCATCCAGCTTCTTTGATGCTTTTCTGCTCTTGTTGATGCCAGAAACACACTGGTTTCTCCATGGCACCTGCTTCTGCCCACCCTCCTCTTCCCAGGGTCCTGCTGCTGCCCACTCTCCTGTGGGACCCAGCAACCCTCAGAACCAGGGCAGGCAGGATGCCTGGGTTGGGCAGGGTGCTGGGATGATGCCAGGACCAGGACAGCAGTCTGGGAAAAAATTAAATCAAAATAGCTCGCTCAAACCTCCCCTGAGCACAGAGGGAAGGGCATTCCTTATGCAGAGCTGTGTGATAGGTAGCCCTGATACAACACCGCCTCCCAGACGCCACAGGGGACTTCAATTAGTATTTAACAATTAACACTAGTGAAGAACAAGGCTTTTGCCATGGACTTATGCCATGTGTGCTGTTTTCAAAACACCCACATTTCTTTCAGAGGCAATAATAAAGAATATTCATAATATTTCATTAATAAAAGAACTGCACTTCGGAACAGAAATAGTTCCTTTCCAAAATATTACACTGATCATTGGAATTTAACAATTAAGTTGAATTAAATGTTTAATATACTTTTATTCAACTTAACTTTTTTTCACATTGGCCTTTGATCCATTGATATATCTACACCATGGAGGAAAAAAAAACCCAAAACCCACAAATGATCTTTCCGTCACTTCAAACCTTCAGTTTTAGATTTACACAAAAAGTAACAAGACTAGGGAAGACCTTCCCATCTTCTGCATCTGACTGTATTCTCTGCCTTTATGTTGGTAGCTTCTATGTATTATTGAAGATAGAAAATTAATGCATTAATGTCAGAAACAGTGATGTGTTAATTGTTAAGGACTTTAAAAGGCTGAATTCATTTGTGCTGAATGAGTGTAAATTATCTAATAAGCCCTTTGATAATGATTGGATGCCTTTCTGAGCTTCTGCTGCATTGGTTTAGTCTTTTCATTTATAGCCATGCCCAAGCAGTCTGTTCCTGCATCCACCCTTGTTCCTCAGATACGGAATAAATCAGGCTCCCCAGAAAGCCTCACGTTAACTTGCTTTGCATAGACCTAGTAATCCACAGGTGAAGCTCCCCTCTTCCACACATGCAGAGAAGCCTAGACAGAGGAGCTTCCTGCTTTACAGAATTTACCATTTTTATAAGCCTTGCAAATTATTTTGTTTCAGGGATTTTGGAGATCAGATTAAGGTTTTCATATGCATTTCTATGCAGTTTAGATGCAGTTGTGTAAAGTTGTTCTGTGGTTCGGTTTCAGTGGGGGTATTTTGAGCTGCAGGGTGGCATTGTGGGGCAGAGACATCCCCTCTGAGCTCCGGAAGAGGATCCTTCCACCCAGGGGTCCCAGCATCCCTCGCCATCAGTGCTGCTCAGCCACCTACCAGTCACCCACCACACCCAGGAAGGTGTCACCCCTTTGGCCACCCCCACCTCACATTCTTCTCCATTCAGCCAGCAGAGTCCCTTGTCCTCACTGAGCCCGGCTGGCACACAAGGGGGCAGGAGGCACCCATGGGGCTTTAGCTCAGTTTGGGACTTTTTATTTTGCATCTTCATACAAAACCTCTCAAAGAAAACCAGTCGGTGGTAAAACCTGCCCTGGCTCTGCATGACAGAGCTCCCTCTGCCTCTGGGACCATCCCTCAGCAGTCCCTGCCTTTGGGAACATCCCTCACACACCCCGTGTAAGAAAAGTAAGTTTTACATTATAGGGAAAGAAGCTGAAACTAAACTAACCCGGACCACAATTTTACAATTTTCAGGTGTTGCTTTTTCTTTTTTTCTTTTTTACACTTACAAGGAAGGGTAAATAACAATTAAAACAATGTAATTTCCCTGGCCAAAGAACCCGGGGCTCTGACTCATCATGGAGTCTTCCCCATCTTCCAGGAACCTCTCTCCTCACAGCGCCACCACAGCTGAACCATGGAAGGAGAGCTATGAGAACTTGGGGACCATAGGAATCTCATGAACTCTCCTTGAGGTTCACCCAGCAAAGGCTCATCTCAAGTCAGCCCACCCAGACGGAGGGTGAGCATGCCCAAAATGTCTTTCATCTGAATTTTCTATTGAGATTTATTTTTCTGAGTTATATTTTTTGCTGGAGATGGCTGTCAACATGTGATGCTTTCACTGCCTTCATACCTCTGGAAACAAAGTCAGAATTTCTCCTAACTCCTACTTTTTATCCAGTTATATAAACAGTCATTAAAATGAAATTGAATGCACTTGCTTATAACTCTTGATCTGATTCATGTCTGATTTGTACCAAATCTCTTCCAACAGTGCTCCAAGAAGAAGCACAGCCTCAGCACAGTGTCGGCGAGAAGTCCTGGCATGAAGGTCACATCCTCTTTTAACATTTGCCATCCCATCCCAGTGCTGTGACCTTCCTGCTGCCTTGGAGAAATCCCAATACAAGGGAAGAGCTGCACTGTGTGAGTAATAACTACAGCACTTTGTCTTCTGTACGTATTTTCCTCCTAACCTTCAGAAATCATTTAGAGCATTGAGCCTGAGTTCGTATGTGCACAATCTATCTGTTGAAGCCAAATCTCTCCTGTAATTAAGGGAATGGCACAAAGAGCAGCACTGACCACTTGAAACCTTCTGAGGCTTCAGCCCTATTGATCTGGGCCCTGGGCAGGGGAAGGCTCCTATAAGCACCAGTGGATTTGTGTCTAAGTACCTGGTCTTTTCTCTGTGCTCAAACTCATTCTTTGTTTGGAAAGTTGAACTTCCAATTGAAGAGCATGAGTTAAATATTTCATGTTGTGCTGGAATGTATAATTCATGATCAAATTCTTCAGAAAGGAAAAGATAAGACAGAGCTGCAAAACCTTTAAATAAAGTATTTTCTGTGCCTTGTAGAGAGACTGATGGAAATTAGAAAATAATGTGATAGCAGTAAAAACAAATACTCAAAGTACATTTGAGAAATTATTTTTTATTGTTTGTAAACAGATGTAATTAATGTTTTATACAAGCTTGTCCCAAAGCACTGTGTTTCACTTAGGTTCTTCACAATTCACACCCTCTCTTAGGAACAAGATGTATTGTCCTCAACCTGTAAAAGCTCCACATATTGTTATTTGTTGTGCTGACCTGGGGAGTCCCAGACAGGGGAATGGGACAGTGCAGCTCTGACAGAGCTGCTCCGCTCCATCCAGGGGGTGTGATTGTTCCAGAAGTCTGAACCACAAAGGGTTTGTCACACTGGGATGGTGTGTGGGATCACAGAATTCCTGACTGGTTTGGATTGGAAGGCACTTGAAAGCCCATACGGTCCCACCCCCTCTCATGGACAGGGACACCTTCCATTAGCCCAGGTTGCTCCAACCTGGCCTTGGACACTTCCAGGGATCCAGGGGCAGCCACAGCTTC
>JAWWLV010000179.1:63572791-63603562 GCA_035041135.1 Platyrinchus mystaceus
GTGTCTCAGCTTCGAGGCGCTAGCATCCGGTGCACTGTTAATAAAGTTCTTTGTTTCATTTTATTGGACCGTCTTATAAATTATACTCAGAGTTATTTCTCACAGTAGCAATTAATTCTGAAGTCCAAACTTTGACTCTCCTTTTCAAGAGTCAGTACTCTGAGTTACAGCATGGTGGGGCCATGCCCCTCGGGGTGACAAGGGGTCACACAGTTGTGCTGCCCGGACCACCTCCAGCAAAGCCCAGCTGGGCTCTGGACAGTGCCCTGTGCTCGGCAGCAGCCCCACAGCCCCCACACACCCAGGGTCTGCCAATGCTGGTGCCTCTTTCCAAACACTAGAAAAGCCGTGGGGGCTGGTTCGGCCACAGAAGGGAAACGGAGGGGAGGGAAGAGGAGGGAAGGGGAGGGGAGGGGAGAAAAAAGAATTCTGTTTATTGTGTGTGAGCCTCAATAGCAATTGGGGCAATGTGCTCAGACATTTGAGGTCAGCAGAGTAGCAGCCAGAGGAAACCCAGTGCCTGACAATTCGCAGCCTCTGTTCCCACCACCCTCATGCTTGAGAGCTCATTTCCTGGCCATTAACCTAAATCCAAGTGGACTGGCCCCCAGTGGGAGGGCTCACAGGGCCAAGGGTGCTCCAGGACAGGCAGCACTGGGGCCTGGGGACGCAGTTGCAGAATGTCTGAGGGAGAGAGATATTGCAAAGAGCCTGAGGAGGAATCACAGCAGTTGCATGATGACAAGAGAACAGCTGCAGGAAAGCGAGGGCCTGCCAGAGCACAGCTCAGGGAGGGCACAGCCCATGAGCATCATCTAGTTATGCCAAGTCAAAATAATGTTATCTGAAATATTTACTCATTTCTCACATACACAGTTTATCCACAGAGACGGTGCAGTGTGCTCCTTGCTGTGTGTGACGGGGTGATCTGCCCTTGGCAGCAGGAGGGGACTTCTGCCTATGCTTTGTTTTGATGAGAGCAAATCACAGCACAAAATAAACACCAGTTTGCCTCTAATCTTTACAGTAATGCAGAAGCTTTATAAGACATTACCTAAACATTAAAGAAAGCAAAAGACACGCTCAGGCCGCTACCTCCATTCCTGTGTCCAACCGTCATGGGTCACTGAGCCCACTACTCTCCCTTTTCTCCATGGGGTCCAGCTGGTTTCATCATCCAGCTTTTTCTGGAAGAGGTTAGAAGCTTTTAAGGGTGCAAATTCCCACGTGCTCTGCATGTGTCCATGGGAATGGATGACCACATGTAACAGTGTCTGTAAAGATCCATCACCCTGTGCAGGGCTGCTCTTGAGAGGCAGCTTCAGCAGAGACTGTGGTTCTACTCTCTCTCTTCATATGTACATGTATATTTTTTTCCTGCTGTATTCTAATCTACAGGAATCACAATAAATCACGCATGGAAACATATCCCATACCTGACCTATTTTGCAAACCAGTCAGTTTGGTGATGAGAGTGAACGCAAGGTAATAGTTTCGAATTTAAATAAGTAAACATAAGGATGTAAACATGCATCTCCCATCTCCCTCTGTCCCTGTGCAGAGGAGCTAAAGAAGGGATTGTGGGATGCTTAGAGTGCCATCATCACCCAGAGAAGCTCTGATTCTGCCAGGCACAGGGAGTGAACACACTGTGAGACTGTGCAAACACTGACACCAGTTTTAATCAAGTTCAACTTCAGTCATTTCACTCAGTGTTGTTTCATTAGAAGAACTATGCTGTGGAAAAATAATTTTCCTTAATTAACTTTTTGCTCAATTAATTCTTTCTCTCAGAGGAGATTTGAACTTTATTAAATTATTTGAAAGAAAGAAAACACATCTCAATATGGATATTACATTAATCCAATGCAACCCACAAGCTTCCATTTCAATAATTGTTGCCATTTGTATTGATCTTTGCAAAACTTCTCAAATTGATAAACTTTCCCAGAGGTTAAATTTTGCCCTAAGACAGAGACCATATAAAGAGAAATGTCATGTCTCAGACTCCTGGAATGACTTTCAAGCATAAAATGAGACATGAAAAAGAGGCAGAGAAGCAGCAATGCTATTTTGCCCAGAGGACCAGAATTCTGTTGATTTTATTAGTGGTGCAAATACTGTAAAATTCAGACTCTCAGTTCAAGTTAGCCTGGCCCATTTGACAGCTGGAGCCTCCTCAGTGTCCTTCCACCCCCTGTTCTGCTGGAACACCTATTTTCTCTCCATCAGAAATCATTCTGAAGATCACCATCCATCCATCCATCCATCCATCCATCCATCCATCCATCCATCCATCCATCCATCCATCCATCCATCCATCCATCCCTTCACCTATGACTCCCTGTTGATGCAGGTTTCATGCATATTGAGCACTTTTCAGCGTGGGACACCCACCCACGTGGGTTTGGCCTTTGTGTGCCACAGCCTACTGCAAGACACACCCCTGCCCTGGTACCCCCTTGGTGCCAGCTGAATCCCACAGACCCGTGGACCCAAGGATTGGGCATTCCTCCACCTGCATGTGCTGCACACCAACAACCCACCAAGGATGGCAGTGGGCCCCAAGCAGGCAGCCCAAGGCACGTCCTGGACCAGCATGCCCCTCCCAGCTGCCTCGATGCTGCCATGGCCTCCAGCCACAGGGAATGTGCCACATTGCAGCCCCCATGTTGCTTCCAGTGCCCTGTCCCTCCTCCTGGCAGGGCTCCCCGGGCTCCAATCTGCACTTCCTCCCAGCCCCCCGGGAGGAAGCTGTATTTCCAGTTACCCAACACAGGCACTTGAAGACAGCGATTAGTATTCACATAAAGTATCTCTAAAATCACTCCACTCCATAATTATGCTCAAATTCATTAGTAAGAATATTAGAACTATAATTAAGTTCCAAATCTTGTGTGAGCTCCAGACAAAACCAGAACCTGTTATGAGGGATGGCTTCCAGAGGCACCAGCATCGAGGAGGCAAAATGACACACAGCAGAGTGAAGGCGCTGCTTCACAGTCTCAAAATCACAGTTTGGTTTCTTTTGCAAAATCTTTGTATAAACTGTAATCTTAATATCTGATCTCTCCCTTTTTCTTTCTGTCATTGGATTAGGATTCCTAACAAGCAAAATCACGGAAAAACCAACATACCTAGTCACTTAAAATTGCTCTATGTTTACACCGTAACAAAGTCTGGAAAGCATCCTACAGGATTCAAAACCATAATTTCAAAGTAGAAAACTAGAAATAAAATGTTTTTTAGATGCTAATTAGCCTCTGACCAGGTGCTCCTGTAGTTGTTAAGGATTTTCTTTTGGTGGGAGTTACTTGATGCAGATTGGACTCTTCCAGGGACTGTCTCTATATAATACCTGGGAGTTTGGGGCCTGGGACAAGAACCACCCAAAGGCATTATAGAAAACGTTGCACATGAGGTTCTTAGACCATTCTAATCTTAAAATCCAGCCTTCCACTTCTGAAATCAACATTTTTCTAGTTATTTGAAGAAGATACAACTCCATCCCAGTAAGCTGTGACACTTTAAAATGTACTTAAAATTGAGTAACTTCAATTATTTGAAGAAGCTAATGACGCCCATGTGTCAGGGAAGCCAGCCTGAGGGTGAGCACCCCAGCAGAGCTGTGTCCTAGGGGAACTGAGGGGATGACTTGTACCCCAGGGCTTCGGGAAGAGATGGGCTCCAGTGACCCCAGGGGGCTGGAGAAGGGCTCAGGCTCAGCAGAGAGGAGCAGCCCCTGTGCCCAGAGCTCAGGGCTCATCAGGGAGCCTGCAGCTGCACTGGCAGCAAGGGAAAGAGTAAGGGAAAGGACCACAGCACTGCAGGAGGGGGTGATGAGGGACATGGAAGGGGTGGCAGTGCCAACCTTGCTCCAGCTTCTGGCCAGGGCTGCCCTCTGCCCCCATGCAGAGCCTGGAGAAGGGCAGTTCTGCCTTGCAGCACTGGAGTACTTTACTCAGCTCTGCAATTCAGCCTGAAAGCCTCTAAACAGGGAGGAGATGAGACTCCACTGAAAGGACCTGTTTTTACCTTTGCAGCAACAAACCACATGAATGACACCTGTTACACAGAGCTGAAATCTGCCTTTTGACAGAAAAAAAAAAAAAGAGGATGTACAAGAACTATCACTAGTTCATTGGTTTTGGTTCTTGTCTGATTATGGCAAATAGGAAAAAAAAATCAACTTAGAACCTCAGATAAGAAAAGCTTCTGTTTCTGTGCCCATACCCATATTTTCTTTGAGAACAGCCTGGAATTTGTGCACTTTTCTTTACTTAAGTCATAACTGTGTTTCAAATACAGATGATTTATCTGTTTCCCTTTCTGTTCTTTTGATATATTTGGTTTTATATGTGAGAATAAAAATAAGGTGCCCCATGGAGCCTGGAAGAGTAGAAATTGTACAGTGCCCTGCAGAGATAACCCGTTATCTTCATCAACTGCTATCAAAATGGAGAGCAGTAAATCTTAATCTGTTTTCAGGGAGCCAAATTTTGCACATTTTTTACAGCAGTTGTGAGATGTATCTGATTCAGTGACACCATTATTAATGACAGTAGGAAACAGCACAAATGTGTATCTCGTCAGCCTTCTGACAGTGGTATATCACAGCTCCTGTCAGATGGCACGACGGAGGCACATTGCCCAGAGATGTGTTTTCAGCAAGAAACAAAATCAAATGGAGAAGGAGAGCTCATCATTACAGCTCTGAGCTGGAGAACAGCCATGGAGGAGCTGCAGTGCTGCTGAACACCCTGCGGGATGAGCTGCCAGTGGTGACCTCAGCATGTCCTGTGCTCTGCAGGCAGGGATGGATGCAGGAGCTCCTCTGACACTGCCTGGTTCCCAGAGCATGTACTCAGCTCCCAGGGAGCCTTCCAAGGTCAACCACTGGGAGCTGCTTTCCAGACAGGGTGAGAGAAGAGTTGAGCTGTGTTTCCCGGTCCGCAAGGTCAGCACCGAAGTCTTTGCGCCATGTGGCCTGTGGTACCTGACTGCTCACAGGGGAAAGGCTGGTGCCCTACCCCACATTGTTATGCAGTTCCTCTTCCAGCCTTCCAGACCCCACCAGCACATCAAATCTCTGGTGACTGCTCACCTTAACCTTGCTCCTCACCTTCTGACCCTGCCCCCAGCCCAGCACCAGCAGAGCCATTTGCACCCTGCCCCGATCCTTACCCAGAGGAGGGTTTGTGAGAGGGGTCAGTGTCCCTGACCTTGCTCACCCCAGTGGATGTTGTGTTCAGGAACCAAGGCTGTGCTATACCCATGCCGGGACGCACAGGTGGAAGGAGGAGAGAAGAGTCCCCACTGATTTCAGCAGCATTCCCAGATTTAAACTGCACATCTTACTGATCCCAGTGACAAACGAGTCCAAACAAGACTTAGAAAAGTTTTGCTGAGATGACAGGGAGCTGTGGCAGGGAGCAGAATTTAGACTTTTTCTCCTTCTTCTATAATCCTCTGGATTTTTCTGTTCAATTTTAACTCCAGTGAAAGCGATGTGTTGAGAAGGGATGCAGAGTTATGAATGCAAAGCACTCCCTGGGCTATGGTGTTAGAAAAGCTTATATAAAAAAAGCACATCTTTAACCTGAAAAAGCAGGTTCACAGCTCCTGGAGTTTGCTGGGGCAGCTTTTGGTGGACATGAATTGATCTAATGCTGCCATGTACCTGAACTCATCCAAGTGCATTCCTTTCTCCAACCCAAGGCTTTGTCCTTGTGGGCAGCCAGCATCCTGTTCAGGTGTCCACGGGGCTGGTGCTGGTCCCAGAAGTGTCTTGTGCCCCACACATGCGACAGCTCAGCTGCTGCCCCGGTGTCCCTCCTCCGGGAGGCCCCGGTGTCCCTCACGGAGCCAGCCAGGTGTGTGCACAGCAGTTCACACTGGCTCCAGCTCATCCACAGGGCTTGAGACAGAGGAATGGAGTGATGCAGGGAGGGAGAGCACCCAGTCACAACTGCTGTGTGACATCAGGCTGAGTACAGGCTTCTGCCATCTGTGTTTTCCTTCTAAAGACTTTGAAAGCACCACAGCTGCTTCTCTCACACAAATACAGAACACAAACACCCTGGAGCCTGTACTCAGAGCAGCCCCTCTGGTCCCTCTCAGAGGATGCTGGACACAGAGTGTTTCTCCAAGCCAAGGACTTGCTTACTTTGTCAAGGCCACTAATAAATATTTCTGTAATCTGTGTTTCATTTGGGTTTGATTATGAAGAAATGATGCTGTCTCAGTAGGAGGGAGTTTCAATCAAACCCCCAAGAGATTCTGTGCAATGCAGAGCCCCAGGTCAGAAGTCCCAGGGCACTAATGCTTGGTGCCCAGGGCCCTGGGCATTGCCCCATGTTACATCATCCCTGCATGGACAAGATTCCCACAGAAGAGCAGGCCATATTGGGAATGAACAGTGAATAAAAACATGTGACCATCAGGGCATTGAGCTATTTCATAAATGAACAGGTGGCTTCTTGAAAAGGTGTTGACCCCTCAGTGCTTTCTTCCCATGCCTTCTCCAGAAGAGCAGAGCACATGCTGCAGTGAGTCTTGTGTCATGAACTCCTGCACCTTCTGACTCCCCTACTGCAGGAGCATCAGGCTTGATCATGTTGTTCCCAGGGCTCTCCTGGTCCCTGAAAATGTCAGTTAATGCTCCATGGCTGGACCAAGTGAGAGACTTTCTTCAATTCTCTTTTTTATGGTTCCTATATCTAGTATTTGTTCTGAAGGTCTCTGCTTATATACACACAGTATATTTGACATATATAAACCCATGTAGATACTGCTGGCATATAATGAGGCACTGAAATTAATACAGACTATGTGCTTAGAGCTGCTGATCACATTGAATCAAAACTCCAAATTTACTGATAATAAGGAAGAAATTTTTATTGTTGAAGATATTAAATCTAAAAAAAAATGCCTCTCATGGAGAGGCATTAAAACCTAATTAATAGAAAAATCTAGCTTAGGAAATGCATTGCAATAAGGAAAGAAGGGAGGGAAGAGAGAAGAGAGACTGAGAGAGGAAAGGAGTGAAAAAGAGAGAGAGCGCCAGAGGTGGAAACCTGCACAGATTTACAAAGTCCTGTAGAAAAAATCTCCTGTGCTGCCTCTGCAGAGCAGTGTTGTACAGCGTTTGCTGCTAAAGCTGGGCTTCGGAGACAGGTTTCACGTTTGTGACAGCTCAGCATATTAACATAAGGCTTCTGCTTACAGGTTTTGTCTTTTCTTACTCATTATGAAAGGAAAACAGTGTTCTGAAAACATGCCCCAGTTACAAACATATTGTTCAGATATGCTTGGAGTGTGTTAGAGAGAATGGGCAAAACTGGTGAGGAAAAATGATTATAAGATTAAAGTGCTGGTAAATGTGGGAATTCAATGCCTCCAATTCAGAAGTGTTGTGACAGCTGTTACATATTGAAATTAATAACTCATGGGTTGTCAAGAATTCTGTCCAGAGCTATTGCTTGGGAGCCAGGAAGGATTAATGACAAGTAAAACTGGCACCAGCTCTGGGATGGAGGTGTTTGCACACAGGGGTCAAACCTCTTCTTATCTGCAAGTCTGGGCTGGACACACGAGTGGATTTACCTGGTTTCTGCCTTTACTCTGAATATACAGTAGTGACCTTTTCTTCCACACCTGCATGGGGAAAGAAAGAAAACCAGAAATGAGGAAGAAATACACCCAAACAATTCTATACCTCCACAAAGAAAGTACGATTCTGAAATCTGGTCAGGGGTTTCAAAAGAGTGTGAAATGTGTAGTCTGTACATTGTCAATTCATTTTCTTTGCATTATTACCTACAAAAGACAGTCTCACCTAATGAATCATCAACCATATGTTGTCTGCAGAGTTCCACAATCAGAGGAGGACACAATTAATGCAAGATCTCACAGAGACATACCTGTTCACTCTTGAATGTTCTTAAGAGCATGGATTTTAAGACCAAAGAGGACCATGAAATCATTTTATCTGATAGACCAAGTAACTTAAGCCAGAGAATTTAATTTCTGATATATACATTATTCCAATAGCTTGTCTACTGAATTGCTCCTTTCAGAAGGTGTCTGGTCTTGCTTTGAAGCCTTCTAAGGTGCAAATCTATTGTTTCCCTCAGTCACTGCCAGAGGTTAATATTCATCAACATTAGCAGACAGGGTCCTTTTCCACTCTTGTCATTAGCAATCTCATTGTGCCTTTTGCTTTCATTTCAGTGTCTTTATTTTCTGCTGTTCTCCTACCCCCACAGTAGCGGTGCCTTCCTTTTCTCTGAGGAAATGTGCCTCTCTGTGGCAGCTGTGAGTTTAACTTTATGGAGCCATGGTGTTTCCTGTTGCTCACAAGTACCTGATCCCACACTGCAGGTGTAAACGTAGCAATTTGCACACACAGCTGAATGAACTGGGCAGCCTTTGCCCCCCACCTCAGCACAGTGCTCCCACAGGTCCCTGTGAATCCCAGCCAGCTGGGTCATCTCTAGTGCAGCTTCCACTTGGGTCTGAACTGGCCCCACTGGCCTTTTGCCAGCTGGTGATAACTTTATTCATTGACATCACCAAGGTCTGCTTCCCTCTTGTCCCTGAAGCACCGAAATCACAGAGCAGTGGATGCTGGAACAGACCTCTGGAGCTCACTGGTCCAGCCCCATTGCCACGGAAGGGTCAGCTGGAGCGGGTTGCTCAGGGCTGTGCTCAGTCAGGTGTTTATTATCTCCAAAGATGAGACTCCACAACCTCTCATGCCAGTGACTGACCACCCTGATTGTAACAAACGCCAAGCATGAAACAGGACTTGGAGCAGTCAATAGCTGTTATTTGTGAGGTGGCAGCCACAGCTGGGGCCTATTACTGGTGCCAAGGGGGCACCACTCACTTGAGGCAGGGACAGCAAATGCAATGGGAAACAGGTGGCCAAGAACATGCTGAAGGTCCAACGATTTACACCATCATGTTATTTGGACCTGTAGGAGCCATCCCTTAACCTCTCACTCCCAGGTTTCACACCAGCTAAGCTCTCTTGCTGCCTTTTGAAATGCACACACACAAATCAGACCCAGTTGTTTGAAGATGCCACTTATCTTCTATACCTCTCTCTATGACAGTTCTAAAAATTGATGTTATGTACATCAGTGATGTTAAAGAAATTCCTGTTTCAGACTCAGAAATTGCTTTCTTGCCTGCCAACGAGTGTCTGGTGAGATGAATTATTGGAACTCAGTCTGCTGGAAAGAAGAGACACCTTTGCTGATAGGGACAAGCCAGATTGCTTCATAAAAAGAGGATCCACCTTGTTAGAATTCTGTGAAGAAAATTGTCTGTTCTTACGGTGACAACTTTTACTACAAAGATTTTCTTTTTTATCTGCAGTTCTTTTTCTGCGCTCCATAAACCACCACCTTGTTCAGAGTGCCTGCTCCAGAGTGCTACTATGCAACTCGTGGAAGGAAATGTTCACGTTTAAAAAACTGAATAAAAAACCTCATTGCATTTCTTCTATGCAAAACTTGTAGCTTAGACAGGGCCCTAAACCAGCTCCCAGGAATATTTTCACCCTTTGTTCACTTTGCTCTTTTTTTTTAATAAGCACACAGAGGAGTGCGTGCAGAATCTCTCCCATTCCCTTGACACCCGCACACAGGACACTGTATCCCTATGCTGTATATCTGGCTGGAGGAGAGGTTCAACTCATCTCCAGACAGACTCCCCATTTGCAGGCCCTCAGTGCTCACAGGCATTCCAGCTTTCCCCAGGAAAGCCCTCTTAGCCTCTCCTTCTCACAGGCACTGTCCCAGTGTTCCACCTCAGCTCTGGCTAACAGCCACAGTGCCAGTCTGGAGTGCAAACTACTGGTGATGGAGTGAGGGTTTCTGGGGATTGTAGCTCAACCCACTCATGTATTTTACATGCTTTGCTTTCTCATTCCTTTTCTCTTTGCTGGCACCACCTGGGAGCAGAGGTCCCAGACACCACTCCCCATGCCCCAGCTGCTGTTTCCAGGCACCAGCAGAATCCCAGAGACAAGAAACACTGGCTCAGCCTCTGAAGCAAAGCAGCAATTTCCAAGTGGACTACAGCTCTGTTCCTACACATTTCCAAATGCTCAAGGCAGCAGGATCTGTGCAGTGGGCAGTGTCCCCCACTGAGCTGGGGGCTGTGACTGTCCCACTGCCTGTCCCTCAGCCATGGCAAGTCTCCAGAGGAGGCTGGTGCTCAGCAAACAGCTCAGTGCCTGCTCTGACACGGGACACAACAGCACTGATGATACAGTTAGAGCTGTTTGGATCCAGAATGTGATTTGCACTGAGAATACTGCCTGGATATGCAGGTTTTACTTGTCTCCATCCAGTATCATGCATCTGTTTTTATGACTATTTTCTTAGTTTGAACACAGACATAAAACATTTAAGAGGATCATGTCTACCAAGACAGCAAAATGACTCTAAGACTTCTTCAACTTACCTGGTGTGCCATTTGTGATGATTCCAAGCTGCAAGAGCCAAGGTCCGGGCAGAGGCCGGGCTGGGTTGGCACACACACATACCTATGGCACACATATGCTCATGTGCTGCAGGCACACATGCTCAGGCACGTCTGTGAAGACATAACTGAATAACTGAAAGCCACGTTCTGCCTACTTGAGGTTGGCAGGTTTTCTAGTCAGGTGATCAAAGTAGGCTCCAACATGACTTTCCAAACTGCTTCAGTAAAAAGCCCTGCCCAAAATATAATTTATATATTGCCAGGTAAGGATAGGATGGCATGTGAAAAAGGCTAGTGTCCTAGCATCAGCCAGCCCTAGCAGGGTTTTCCTGAAAGGACCAGAGGATGGATGGCTCTCATGTTGAGGCTTCTGAATTTTCTATTCAGCTGGGTTTTTGGTGCAATATGAAGCCTCAGCAAAGCATATTAAAGCCTCTTGCCCTCTTGGGCATGCTAGAAGTGTTTGACCAAGCATGAAAATTCAATTCAAGCAGTGTGTGTCAGTGAAGGAACATCAGGGTAAACCATTTGAAAAAAATGTCTTTAAGCCAACCAACCTCTCTTTATGCTCTCTTTATGTCCGCAGCTGCTGCTGGGACAATGCATCCTTCTCCAGCAGTATTGTCCCTCAGACCAAACCTTCTCCATTATTCCTTTGGGAAAACTTGAAAGGAAAGCCCACACTCGATCTGCAGAGCGGTGCTGGCCCACGCAGGTGTGGCTGTGGGGTTCTCCCTCATGTACAGTCCACCCAGTTCTCAATCTGGCACCTCTGCAGGCGAAGGTACCGGGGCACCTGTTTGCCCTCTCTGCATTGTGCCAGGGGGTGGTTGGGTTTGGTCACATCAGTGCTCAGCAGTTTCATGTCTGAACTGTCCCTGTGCGGGGTGAGCAGGGCACGGCAGGCAAGGCAGGATCCCACTCACACCCAGTTCCCACTGGGGCACTGCTGGTGGTTTATTTTATCATCTTTCTTGTATTGCAGTTGTTAGTGTCTACCTGTAACACTTAGTAACTAAACATCACAAGCCAAATAATGTAGGGCTAAACAGAGTAGAAATGATGACTAGCACATTTCAAACATCTCTCCACAACCACTCCAGTATATTTCCTGTGAAGGAGTTTGGACATGTCAACTTTTCTGTGGGTGGACGAAGAAAATGTCACACTGAGGGGAAAGCAGAAGGGATGGCTCTGTTTTATTCCCATTCTCTTTAAGCCTGATTCAAATGCCTTTAAAGGAAAATGAAATGCTGAAACAAATTCCTGGAAGAGAGATGAATGAATGGTACATGTAACGAAACCATTGAAACATGCAAAACACGGTCACTGATACTACACTCACTCTGTCTAGACATAACATGTGTTCTTTGTTTATAAACAAGACAATATTTACACTTTAAAATTCAATTGGTTTGTGTAACTAGTCACTCTGAGCAATAAATAGACCCACAGTTTCCTATTAATCCTTATTGCTGAATCCAAATAAAACCATTTATAATGCCCTGTATGCCACAGTTACAATATGCTGTGTACTTTAATGTCGATATTTTATACATCTTTCTGTGAGAATCTCCCTTTCAGACTTTTCAGGACTATTTATTTCTTCATCTGCATAAGAGCCAATCTCAAAGCATCATCTACCCTGGCCACTGGAGCTTTCACGCAGACAGAACTGAAACATAAAAGCTGCTACAATGCAAAGAAGAAGCTGGGTGAGAAGGGAGGAAGATAGGAGAGCTTGGAGAAGAGTCAGAGGGCAGCTGGAAGTTTCTGTTGGCTGGGCAGAAATGCCCTTGGCAACCCTAAAAATCAGAAATGGTCTTCTATCAGCCTAAATTCAATGACTGACACTAAAATTTGGATGTTACTTGGGAGTGACATTTCTGAACACCTATTTAAGCACCACTGAAATCAACAGCAAAACTATTGTTCACTTGTTAGCTGAGATTTCACACAACATCGCATTTCAGATGCTATTTCACATTCAGAGGACTCGAAAGAAGGACATCCTTGTCAGTTGTTTTGATTGACACCTGCCTAGTTGGGAGCCAGACGGTTCATGTCAGACTCCCATCCATCTCCTCCAGCTCCTGTGACTCACCTGCAATTTCAGACCTCCACCAGACCTGTGATGAGCACAGAACACAAGTAAATTCAACCAGGGCACTCAATAATTTGCTCAGCTGATCAGTTTACACATTTTGCCTACTCTTCTTCTTGAACTGCCAGCTTGAAACACCAGCCTAAAATGCTCTGGAGATTTTTTTTGATAAAAACCTAGGCCAACATGTGTCATTCATCACATCACTGCAATTCTTACAAACTAATCAATGGGGGATGGAGAATGTAATTTTATTTAACAATTGCAGACAACCTCTTTGTTCACAAAGAGGTGGCAGATTCACCTGCAATCAGCTGCTCCTAGTGCAGAGGGAAGGGCTGCCTCTACACCCGAGGACCATCACAGTGCCAACAGCTCCTGCATCCTTGGCACATCAGCCTTTCCTCCCAGTTCTGTGACACCTGCAAAGCCGCCGAGGTTTATGTGGTGCCTTTCACACCAGTGTGAAACTGCCCCATCCCTGGGAGGTGTGGGAAAGCTGCCCCATCCCTGGGGAGTGTGGGAAAGCTGCCCCATCCCTGGGGAGTGTGGGAAAGCTGCCCCATCCCTGGGAGGTGAGGTCAGAGCTGCCCTGTTCACAAGCAAGAGGAAGTTCAGGTCCTTGCATTCCATACGGTGCTTTTGCTTTACCTGTTAAACTGACTTTATGTCAACCCACCAGTTTTCTCACTTTTACCCTGCCCATCTTGCTCAGGGGCCTGAACAGGTAAAACCAGAACAGCTGCAGCAATCTTGAAGAGAAACTGTGTTGTTTTCTGGGCAAAAATGGGATAGGGTCTCCCGTCCTGTTTACCAAGGAAAGGAAGGGACAGAACTAGCTGAAGGAGTTCATTCTTTTGCTGAAATAACTGATGTGATTTTCCCTGTAGAAATCATTCATGGCTTCAACAGTGGTAAGAAAATAATCTTCTTTTCTTTCTTAGAATTCTTTTTATGTTAAGTTCTTTAACAATACGTTGTTTAGTAAACATTAAATTTTATCTTCCTTTGTAACTACCAATGCTCTTAATTAAAACAATTTTTTAAGTTCTTTTCACTGAGAATTTTTTTCCAGAGGGAACATAAGCAAATGTAACGAGACAAGAGTATCTGTGTCTCTTTATATTTGTAATAACGTGGGCTTCTATGAGGAAATGAAAACAACATAATTTTACACTGAGGTGACACTGCCCCTGCTCCTTGAATGGCTGACTTATGATAGAAGTGAACTCTGGAGTGTGTGTTACAAATTTTGAAATCAAATATTCTATTTGAAATTTGTTTCTGAAAGAGAATTGGTTACTTAAGTTTCATTTTATGTTCACAAATATTCACTGTAGTCCACCAAAGCAAAATCAAAGGTAGGCAAAATAGCTGGAATCAATCTTTCATTCAGTTCTAAATGTGTGTTCTTTTTGGTTTTTTCACCCTCATTACTTTATTAGAGCTCCTAAAAAAGTCTGGAGGCAAAAATTACTAATTTATTTCCCAAGATCATGAAACATAGACTGAAAAGTATTTTAAAAGCTTCATATATCTCATTCTTCATGTTAAAGGTCTACTTGGAATGGTTGATGGAGGCCTGATTAGTGACAAAGGATGTTCAGTAAGTGACAATGAATAACTCATTACGTGACAAACAGGAGGGAGAAGGGCTCTCTGAGCCCCAGCACCTCCTGGCCCCATGAGCTCAGACACGGGATGCTGGACTGGCCAAGTGCTGTGGCAACATCCCCTGGTGTCAGCCTGGGCAGGCTGACATCCTCATAACTTTGTGCACGAGGGAGGGAAGGGAAGGGAATCACATCAGCATCACGAGAGGACTGTGTTCCTTGAAGGCCACACTAGCACATCTCTAGAGTTACTCAGGATCTAAATTAGGTCACAGCCAATTTCTGCCTGCATGGGTGAGACTTTGGTGCTGCAGAGTGTCTGAGACTTGGGAGAAAAATGCAGAAATTCAGCAAATGTTGTATCACCGCGCGTGTCCCACATCTTCAGTTAAGACATGAATAATGCAGTGAAAGGGTTTTCTGCTGACTAGACAATTTCTTCAACTCCCCCTTCTGAAGTCTGTTGTTGGGCTCAGGGTAAGAAGGAAAGTACTTGGGGGCTGGCAAGATTTAGGAGTTACTTTTGTTTGCACAGAGCGTAACATGTCAAAAGCACTTCACAGATGAAGTGAGGTGAAGCCAAACTAAGGAAATAGAAATGGAGATGATTTAAACCCTTTTAACAACAGACTACTATGAAATGAAAGTGGGTTTCACCAATTCGTCTCATTTAAGTAGCAGTGCAACCAGCCAAATCCAGGTCACTGGCCCCATTGCCCTTGAACAAGCACATGGTTCTCTGCCAACAACCCCACACTTGCCTTTGCAGTTCCTTTAGTTTACAGAATTTGAAAAGGCACGTTTGGGAATTAGTGAAAAGCTGTTAATAAAGCAACACTCAAGGACTAATGGATAAAAACCCAAATGTCAGAAGACTGGCACAAAAGAGAGTGAAAAAAAATCAATTTTGAAGGTTTCTACTTAATATTATTTGCATTCTTTTTTACCTTCTTTTCAGTAGTTCAAAGTTGTTAAGAATGGATATATTTCAAACATTCTGTAGCACCACAATTTAGCTCACTGCTGCCAGCTCTGTACGTTGCTAAAGGAAAATAAGCTTTCTAATTAACCAGACAACCGTAAAAATTTATAATAAGGAACACACTGGGAATGTTAGGTATTGAAATGGCCTTCGTGTTTTTGTTATCATTTTCATTGGATCTACCACAATTGGATATTTTTTCATTCTATGACTGCAGGTCTCAAAAAGGTGGCCACTGCATGAGTGTGTGTGTGTTTGTAAGTGTGTGTGTCTACAAGTGTGTGTCTCTCTGTTTGTGGGTGTGTGTACACATACAAGGAATCACAAGGGAGTGAATTAAAGAAATGGAAAATTCCTCTCTCTTAATCCTCCAGATCCACAAATAAATCTTTCCAGAAGACAGCCATGCTGACAACTGAAATCTTGCCAATAATTTCTCTGGAGCACTATTTGACTGAAGTCATAAAGGCTAGACTTTCCTTCTGTCAGTGATTAATAAAAGAGTCCCCTGCATTAATGCATAAGAGAGAAGCTTTCCCTCATCCCTGGACCTGCCTGGAGAGGAGCTTGGCGTGGCTAAGGGCAGGCGAGCAGCCGGACGTCGATGAGGCAAAGCTGGTCACCACATCCTCTCAGTGCTCTGCCCACGGGCATGTGGTGCCAGCCAGGACAGAGCTCCATGAGGATGGAGAGAGCTCTCAGGTGGCTCCAAAGGCTGGATCTCCTGTGGGCTCACCCCTGCAGGGAGCTCAGCCTCCCAGACGCTTGCCTGCTGCCCACAGCAGGGTGGGTCATGTGCGCGATGGGCTGCGGTTCCTGCAGGGATGTGTCCTGTGGCTCCTCCTGGATGTGTCCCAGCAGCAAAAGCCTGAGTTTGCCACCAGGTCTCAGCCTTGAATTTAGGATTATTTTAGGGCAATAATTTCCAGAGCAATAAAAAACAAGTCTGAGCCTACCTTAAAACTACACGTGTAATCACTTTGACCTGTATCACTGATAAAAAAAGGTTTACCTGAAAATCCTGAAGGCACTAAAGCTGTTGTGAGGAGATGATGAGCACACTGGTCAGTGGGATAAATGAACCTTATCAGGCTATGAATAGCATCAGAAGGATATCATTAAATCAATGTTTGGGGAATACACAGGGGAAAGCAGGCTTCTGCTTAGCTTTCTATTATTCTCCCTGTTTCTGATTTCCCTGCCGAGAGAGCCAGAGGTAGATCTTTGCAAATGATTTCCTGCAATTTTCTCTTAAAAAAGCAACTGTGTTTTACACAGTTGGAATGCCGTATGTGGCAGATAGATTGGGGGTGCATGCATGCATTGTAACCAAGAAAACACCAAAAAAAACCACAAACCCCACCCAACCTATTTTTATCTGGTTTCTTCCCATGCCCTTGGACTCTGAGAAATTTAGTCTGCTCTGTCCTTGGTATAGTGACTTTCTGGAGGAGACACTCAGCCATTTTCTGTCTGGAACTGTTTCAGCAACTTCTCTTGCTTTTACTTTCATTTTATATGATGCTTTCCAGAGGTCATTTTTATTTTCTTCTCAGAAATCCATTTCTCCCGCAAGAGAAAACCTTTCCCTAAACCGAGTATTTGTTTCTCTAGGATGTTTTATTATCCATTCTCAGCCATTTATTCTCTTTATAAAAATGGAGGCAATGAATGAAATGAAAACTGTAAAGCTGGCAAATACCAGATACTGCAGTGCAGGTTAAGAGCATCAAAACAACTGATTTTTTAAAATGAGTGCTGAGATAATAAAGAGTAAATTTAAACCAACTAGTGGGAAAAGTGCTCTGTATCTGCTCTTTTCTGATCTTACCATGGTCAGAGGAACAGCCAGAGACTGTGCCTGTCCTCCTGTCACTACAGAAAAGCCCCAAGTGTTCTGGTTTCTTCTGGAGCCAGGCTCTGCTCTGTGGTGCTGAGCAACAGGAAAAGAGATAATGAGCAGGAACTGATGCCCAGAAAGTTCCACCTGGATATGAGGAAGAACTTCTTTGCTGTGCAGTGACGGAGCACTGAACAGATTGTCCAGAGAGGGGCTGGAGTCTCCTTACTGGGGATATTCCAGAACTGTCTGGACACAATCCTGTGCCACGTACTCTGGGATGGCCCTGCTGGAGCAGGGAGGGACCAGAGGACCCCCTATAGTCCCTTCCAGGCTGAACCATTCTGTGATTCTGTGAAGCCACATCGGGGGGGATTCAAGCACAAAGTTCCCTGCTCAGACACTGACCACTGTCCCGTAACCTCCACACACCACTGCTCCTTGTGTCCCTGTGGCTGTTGTCCTTGCTGTGCCACAGAGACCTCGAGGAGATGGACTCAGTACCCTCTGGGAATAACCACCAGTGCCTTCAGCCTCCTCATTTCCTGGATAGCCAGCTCAACTCTTCTTTTCTCCTCATCTTCCTTCCTTCTAATGGGGCTGGAGTTGATTTGCCGTGGTTTGTTAACTCATGAGAACAATAGGTATTTTAACTGTCTTGGTTGTGAACGGGTCACAGAAATCATCCTTCTGTGAGGCTGGAAAGGCAAAGTCTGCAGGACTGGCAGAGGGCCTCATGGCAGCTCTGCAATGCAAACATGTCTCTGATACAAAGATGCTTTGCTTTAAGGTCAAACAGACTGGGAGGGCATGTGCCCTGCATTTGTGTAAAGCTCTTTTTCCTTTGAAATCAAGTTGTGTTCTCTATTCTTTCCATCAGTATATTTGGCAGCATCTAAATTATTACAAGTAAAGCAGAATTTGAGTGGCTGAGGAAGTGATATGCCACTTTTTTCAGATCTTTTCAGACCAGGGAACAATGGATGAAACCCACTTCAAACTCATGTCTTAGAGCCAAGCGGAGTGAAAGCCCCTGTATCTCCAGCACGGTGTGGAGGCAGAACAAAAGCTGTCTCTGACTGTTTACAGCTGCTTCTGAGAATATCTTTCAAGAGAAAACAATTGTTCAAACAAACCTTGAGAAACAAAGTGAACAGCGACATGAATAATGAATGACACCCCACTGAGTGTTACCGGTCTTCTCGATGGAGCCATTTATTCTTGGAGCCCAAGTATTTGTGCTTCCAGTGTGGCTTACTGTATATTCCTTCAACTAGAGCTGATATTAAACTTGCTCACGCATGTGAGTGTGTGTCAGTACATTTTCCTCACAGCTTTTTTTCACTGCTGTGTTTATACAACAGCTTTCATGCTAGGATACAAACAGGAATGTTCCTCAGTCATACTCATGTGATCAGGAAGCACTAAATGTGACAGAGTGATGTGAAGAGTAAAAATATTTTTTCCCCTCTGTTGAACAGAAAAATATTTGTATCTTCCTACTAGATGATTATTAACTTTTCATTCTTGCAAAGATTCCTCTTTTCTTCCTTACTTTGCTGTCAAAGTTTCCGAACAGCCTGATCTGAGTGAGTGACACTCTTTCCAAGTATGACAGGAGCACTGATTTGTGATTCATTATCCTGTCCTCAGGGGCTCAAGAGACAGCAACACACATTCCTGTGTTACAAGAGATCACACACTTATTAACAGCATTATACATTTATGAACCAATTATCGTATTTACACAGGACAAACACATCCTATTTTAATTATAATTTAAATTCTCACTTGAATAAGCTGTGATTAAAGAAAAGCCCAGTGCACCCTGTTAGCATGCTGCAAATGGAAGTCAAGACACTTGGCCTAGTGTTCTTTGTACCTTCTTTCCCTTGCACCATCTACAGCATTAGCAGGATTGTGTCCTCACCTCTCAGCAAAGGGCTGACTGTCCCTGACTCAGGAAGTGCTTCCCACTTCTCCCGGGACATCCTCCCCAGCCTCTCCCTGTGTGGCTGGGAACAGCCAGTGGAGCTGATGGTGCCCTCAAAGGCCTGGCACGTGGAAAATAAACACCAGGCACCAGGTATCATAAAACTGGCAGTTTCCAAAAACCAACTGTTTGTTGGCAGGGCAGTCTCTCTCCTCTCTTTCTGTTACCTAACAGCCATACAGGGATAGAAGGAAAAGGACAGTAGAGGTGAGTCCTTGCTTTAATGCCTTTTGTGGGAAGGAAAATCAGCTGCCTCTCAGAACAGGTAGCAGCCCAGGTGCTGAATTCCCCCTGCCCTGAGAGTGCACACAGACTGGTATCTCGCACCCCTCACACTGGGGGCGGGGGTAGGAGGGAGGGGGGGTGATCCGTGTCTCCACGTCTTACACATCTTCATGTTCTTTTGGAGCTGCACCAGAACACATTTCTTAAAGGTTTCAGGTTCTGTTCCAGTTCTTTTTATAAACAAACCAATCCAAAATATTTTCTGTTCCGACAGTGATGTTCTTTCTGCATGTGTAACTTCCACAGCCACCTTCACTACCCTCCTAAAAGGAGTACAGATGAAAAAAAAAATTTAAAGTCTTTTAAAAAGTCAGAAAGGAGTCATTCAAACTGATAGTGTCACAGAAAAACCGGGCACACACATCTGTCTGGAAAATTCATGGGTTCCTGAGAACAAGAAATCATAATCTTTGGCTCTGGAATTTTTAATATTTGCTTCTTCTGCTACTCCTTCTGCTGAAATATATTCTGTTACAGTTTTGTCAATTCCTGGATAAGGAATGGAACAACCCTTTAATCTTCTCTGAGGCAGACTGCATATTTTAAAAGCTCTATAAACACGAGTTTTCCAAAGAACAGTCATTGTTCCTATAGGCATTAACGTTACAAACCAAGTAATTAGGCTTCAAGCACTAATCAAAAAAATCAGAATTGCAAGTTGGTAACAAACAACCTCAAGCCTAAATAGCTCTTAGCACTAAAAATAAATTCAGCCTTGTCTGAGATCTCCATGGAGCTTTGTACCTCCCAGACCATAAATATTTTTCCATTTCAGCTTTCACATTAGTTGTTGATTAGCTGCCTCAACATCTGTGGGAGAACCTTCCCTGGAAGAGGAAGCAAACCAGTTTGCTGAGGTTCTGGTTCATGAAGTTGAGAGGTACCTGCAGAGCAGATCTGCTGCCAAAAGCCAGCCCTGCCTGTTTTCCTAGTTTATTGCTGAAGTGTTTTCAGTCGAATCCAACAGATCTGCTCCACCGGCAGAGTTAAGTCCACTCCTCTCTGCCAGGCAGCAGCCGCTGGCTCTGGGCACACGGCCGAGGTGTCCAGACCCTGCACTGCTCAGCACAGCCCGGGCGCTCTGACCCGAACACCCCTCACGGAGGGCAGGGCTGGGAGTGAGCCGGGCTCTGCCACTGCTGCTGATCCCTCTGGCAGTTGAAATGGGGTTTGCCACCTCACCCAGCACCAAGTCCTTGCCCCTTGCACAGACCTGAGAATGCCATATCAGCTGTCCTACAACACCTCTCATTAAGCTGTTTCTTTTGGCAAAAGACGACCTTTGAGGGGATGGCAGGGTTCTGGGACTAACTTTTCTAACAGGGAGTTTTAGTCCAGAGCCCTGAGAAAGGTTACTGAGTAGGAAGGTTTTTTTAGAGTGAAAGAGAAACAAAGTCTTCAGACTGCCCTGTCTTAAGGGGAAAGTTCTGCACAGCTGTACAGCTGAGTCCTGCTGATACCATGACTTTGAGGGCACCAAGGTCCTGGCCTCTCTTTTTGCCTTCAGGCAGAGCTGTGGACTGAGCTGTAGCCTTCATCATCCGTACTTAAAAAGCACTTTTGCTGAAATTTCCCAAAGCATAAAACTTCTGCTCATAGCTATACTTTAATTTTTTATGGGATATCAGCTGTTCTCTTGTCAGAGTTTTTTGATCCATAATGAAGTCCCAAAAGCTCTCTTTTGTGCTGATGGTTTTTCAGATGGAATGGGATAATCTGAACTCTTCCACTTGGCACCTCTCTCCTGAATTCCACCCCATTGCCCTAATCATCATCCCACGACACAATGATGACTAAATACACTAGAAATTTTTGTTAAAATAATATCTGCTAGTACCATTTAAACTGCATTTTAACACTTTCTCAGACTATACCAAATGAGCTGCATAAAAATCACGTCACAAGCTGTGCAGTGCTGTTCACAACTTGGGGCAAGAGCAGGCTGATGCCACTGTGACATTGACTGACAAGCCAAAATGCATTCTAGAGAGGAACACCATTATTTCCTTCACAAGTGAAAGCAGACATCCCTAAAGCTCTAGACACTCTCCAAAATGCCTGTTTAAAGTAAAAGATAACAGGATTGCTTTCCACTAGCTTTGGGTAGCATAATGTTCAAAGACATGTGGTCTAAATACCTGACTGCTTTGTCTGGGACCTGGGGACAGGGCTCATTTAAGGCAGATAATAATGCCCAGCTCCCTACCGTTGTCCCAGAAAATCACATGTGCCCACAGGGATGAGGTGGAAGCCCTCTGAGCACCCTGTCTGAGTGTGCTGCTACTGGGAAGACCTGAAGGCTACCTGGTGAGCCATGTCCTTCTCAGGACCTGCTCTCAAGAATCAGATCTCTCTTCTGAAATGCCACAAATGACTGACCCCTCATCCTGCTGGGAGCCAGCCCGAGACTGTGGGGTGGTCAGACTGAGGCTTGGTTCCACCTGTTTGGCCCCAGTGCAGTGAGGTCTGGCTCTGGACACATCTGTGGTTCCACCTGAGGCTCTGCTGGACACAGTGACATCCCACACACCTGCACCTCACCCTGTACCTTCTGATTCAGCACTGCTGGCTCTGCCCAGGAGGGACCCTTGGCTTTGTGAGGGTGCAGGTGAGGTCACTGTTACAGAACTTTCTCTGTATTCCCCAGGTATCCTGCAGCAGAGTCTCAAGCTTTAAGCCCAATTTATTTGAGTGGTACAGTAGTAGGAACAGATGGAGATGGGTGCCTCCGAGGAGGGACCCCAAATAAAGGAATCTCTGTCCTGTTATACCCTGACAGTCTGCGCACCCCATTCTCACCCGCTCCTCACACCCTGCATGCAGCTCTTGGTTCAATGGTGGTTTTTGGTCTGGGGTTTTCTCACACCTTAGTAGATTCTTTCTCTCTCTCCCAGTGGGTCAGTAGCTGTTTTGATCTGGCTGTGGCTTCCATATCTTGCAGCTTAACTAAGTAAGAGCTCAAGACAAATTAAGTTCAGCCAAAGGTAAGGGTTAAGACAAGTTCAGCCTAAGGCTTCAGCAACTTGAGCTACTCATGTTAAGCAAAACTACTTAGAAGAACACAGTTAACAGAATTTATCTGGCTTGAATTAACCTACAGCAGTCACTCAGAAGCCCATAGGACATGTTCACACATTGTAGGGCATCTTGAGTCCCCTGTCCCCCACAGATCAGCACACAGCAAGAAGAGTAGCTCTCCAGAGTAACACTGCAGGAGGAAAGACAAGACCACTTGCAAGTGAGTGATTAACATTTACTGGTTTCTACTTCAGTTTAGTTTGAGAAGAGATCATCTGGCTTCTGGTTTCATTTCTGCTGGGACCAATATGATGAAACTGAAACAAAGTAGAAAATACACACATCTTAAGTGGAAAGGAATTCATTCCTGAGACCAATAAAACAGAATCATAACAAATGTTTAAGGAAAATATTAAAATCCATTGTATTTCCCTTCTGTATATGAAAGATGAGGCATTTGAAACACCAGTTTGAATTCATTTTGAGTCAATTCACATGCAGAAAATGTACTTTGGCTTTGCTCGTGAGGAGGCAATTAATGAATCTAACTCCAGAGCTATATATTATCGGTTCCATAGTTATCACAGTAATCTCAAACCAGTAACCCTCATTACCTGTACTGCTCACCTCATACTGTTCAATTAGGCATAGATAAATAAATGGAAAAGAACTGAAACTATTTATTTGGTAGGATAATGTTTCTCTCCATTATCCAAGTAGGGTTCTCCAAAATTATTTCCAAGAAATCTATCAGAGTTGTTGTTTGATGTCTTTTGGGGAAAATCCACACTCAGACACCCACAGCCACGCATGAACATCCCCACATTCACTGCGCTCAGCACAGACACTTAAAGCAGTGGGTCCATGAAGTGACTCCTGCTTTCAGAAGCACCCACATCCCTGACATAAAAGGCTGATGATGTGAGGGCTCCTCCATGGACACGAGACATCTGCAGAGGGCAACCCCAGAGACAGAGCTCTGAGAAAAGGGAGGCAGAGCATTTCACAAAAATGATTCCCTCATCAACAGATATTTCAAACCCATGAAATAGAAAGGCATTCCTCACAAATGGCTAGATAAAGAAATGGGAAATGTGGTGCCTTTGAACAGAAGTGCATTCACATGGATAATCAGATTGCAGAGATATCAGGCTAGACACTTACTTTATGGTATCTCCATTTATTTTCTGGCACAGATATAAAGATTTTCACAGCTCTTTTCAACAGAGGAAATGTGAGCTGGCTGTTCTCAGTAATCCAATTGCTTGCTCATATAATCACATTGTAAAGAGGCCAGTAATGCTGTAAAAGCAGGGGAGAGAGGGGAAAAAAATCCAGACCAGCTTCTCCCTCCATCCCACCGCTCAAAATGTAAATGTCACACTTTTTATATGTGCAAATAAATGAAGGAATGAATCTCGCACATCCTTTAGAACATGAATGCATTATACATCACTAAGGGCACATGTGTCTCAGCAGAAGAGCGTTACGTTATCTGGAGCAGGCACTGAAGGGATTTCCATGCGATGTCAGAGCCTGGTGCCCACCAAGTATTTGACATTGGACATCTTTGAGAAGAAACAGGGGATTCCAATATCAGAGGCAGAGTCCCTTCTTGGCTTTGGGATAGCACAGTCAGAAGCTGTGCCAGGATGTGGAGCAGAGCTGCCCTGCTCTGGCTTGCACCCTGCTGCAGGATCACAATGTGTATGAGCTGTTGTGGACCAGAGAGTCCCCTAAAGCTGAGAGAAAGGCAGTTGACAGAGGGCAGGTTTGGGTTTGCCTTTCTGAAATCTCATTTCTGTATTTACTTGTTCTTTTATAAAACAGCCAGGAGGTTTAGGCATTACCATGAGGCAAAACACTGAATGTACACATAACATGAACGGCCTGTGTAATTTTGCAAAGAGGAGAATATTTTAAAATATTTTGATCTGTCCTTCGGCATTGTTATATCTCTTCTACAGAAGTCTACAGGGAAGTTCAAGGCAATATTATCACAAGCTGTCTCTCCACAGGAGCCTATTACTTTATTCTTCCAGATTCCTTAGGAGTTCTTCAAGGCTGTCAGTCTCATCTTATATACTTCAGGCCTTTCACTTCTCCTGTCTCTAAGACCACTGAATATGTTGTCTGAAACACCAGCCTTAACTCCTTCCCTACAACAGCACCAACCTACTGGCTTCATTCCCTTCAGTTTGCTTCTCCTGTATTTTCTAGCAACCTCTTTCAAACTAATAGTGCACCTTCTGGTCCATTTTGCTCTTTGCTCTTTAGTCCCTGTACATTGCTAGCTCAGGGATGCAGCTTCCAGCTCACCCTGGTCTCACCCTTGCTGTGTGAACACACTTCTTGAATTTCCTTTAGTCCCAAACACAAGCTGGGAGACTTTCTCAGCCCAGCTGGTCCTGCCTTCTCCTCCCCAGTGCCGACAGATGGAGAGCAGAGAGTGCAAGGAGAGGCAGAGTGACCACTTCACTGTCCTCCACAGGGACTGGGGGAAGAAAGGCCCTTCCCACCAGGAAAAATGAACAGTCTCATATAGGAACACTGTCAGGGTGGTACAGGATGGGGGAAGGAGTTTCCTTCCTTCCCCATGGAAGCCTCTTTGGTCAGCTATCCTAATGGCTGAGGAAGCTGGAATTCAGATGATAGAGCTTTAATCAGGACTTTTAAGGATAGGAGAAAAAAAAGAAAGAAGAAATCTTCATTACTCTGAAGCACAATGTTGTTAACCACAGAAGACAAGACAAAGCAGGTGATTTCCATTTTGGTAGTGCTAAGTCTAACAAAGGCCATAGCAAGTGTTCTTTTGTGACCTGTCCTTTTATGCCTCCCCAGTTCTCAGAAAAGGCACTGCGTATATTTTTACATTTCAATGCCAGTGGGAGAGGTTTTATAGGGAAACACTTCAGAAAATAGACCTTATTTCTGAGATTTCCTGTATTTCCTTTCCCTACTACAGTCTGAGTAAACTGACACTCCCACCAACTGGCTGTCCTTTCTATACAGGAGTGGTGGTGATGACAGGTACCACACGGTGTGCCAATCATTCCATGATGTACTGTAATTATTTTTAAAACTAATACACAATGAATTGTGTCAAAGGAAATGAAGAAATGATCTTCAGAACAGTTTTTGAGACTACTCTAGTTTACTCAATAGTCAAATTAAGATGTTATTAGAGTTTATACCTAACAGGGAATTCTCAGTGCGCTTTCAAATTGTCATTATTTGTTGTGAACTGAAGCTTGAAAAAAATCAAAAAAATTTCCTCCTTAATGGCTTTGATCTTTTCCATTTGACACATATTGATTTTTCCCTTCTTTCCTATGGCGAAGAAAGCAAAATCATGTTACTGGTACCAGAGAAATTCAGGCTAGAGGCCAGACCTCCTGGTCACTCTAAAATCCTCTGCAGCCCCCTGACCAGCAAAACAAAACCTTTCCCATGTGAGGAATTTACCTTTAGGAGACTTCTGACCTTTTGCCTTTACTGTGATGGTTCTTTCTGCCTCGGGGCACAGATGGGCACCTCTGCAGCTCAGAGTGGAACCACTGCAGGTTCAGCTCTTGCCGCAGCCCCCACGCCAGAGCACTCACTGCCCGGGGGGAACATTCACCTGCCCGGAATGTGCAGAAGGTCCTGCCTGCAGGGGCGAGGCCGGCAGTGCCTCTGCACATCCCACTGCCCATGCTGAGGGTCGCGGGAGGCACCATCCGAGCCCCAGGTGGGACCAGCCCTTGAGCGTGGTGCTGTTCCATTGTCTGCCCTGCCCTGGAGCCCTCCCGGATTTTCAGAGGAGCCCTGGCTGCCCAAGATCGACGAGCCTGCATCCCTCTCCCTCAGAACAGGGCCACAGCAGGTGCCCTTCAGTCACTGCCAATGCTGTGGGTGTCTCCAACACCAACTAGATCCCAGCTCAAGCCTTGTGGCATAAAGATCTTCACCTGCTGCACTGGTTTTGCTTGTTTTTAAATCTTCATCAGAGTATGTCTGGAGGTTCCTTTTATCCCCATGAACGCCTGATCTCCTGTAGCTCATGCAAGTTTTGGCCTTATAAAGAACTCACAGCAATGAGTCTCACCAGCTAAGAATGTGGAAAACTACCGCCCTGGCTTTGTTTTCCTGAACTTCCTCCCACCCTTGTTCAGTGACAGACCTTCTATTTTCTGCTCCATGATAAAAGGTGTGCAGACACCTACAATTTGATCTCACAACACTGCTTGTTACTTCTTGTCTTTATCAGGTCTCCCACTAAATCACTTCCTCTAACAATAAATCCAAGCCATCTGGGCCTGCAGAACCTGTAGATTCTCTCCAAGCATTTAGTTATTTTCAGAACTCATCTCCAATCCAGCTATTCCATCTATGTCCTTTTTGAGACACAGTGACCTGAACTGAACACATTATTTCAGGTGAGTGTGTAACACTGATTTATTTGACAGCTTTCCAATACTTCCAGTGTTATTTTATCCTTTTCCCTCTTCATTCTAATGATTCTTGCTCCTTAGAAAGCAGCTACATGTTGAGTCTTTGAGCTTTCCCAGTGATGTAAAGACCTGTTTTTCTGGGTTGTTGCAGTTAATTTAGAACCTAGCCAGCAGTATAAATTGTTCTCATTAATTCCTCTGTGCAAATTACTTTGCATATGTCAAAACTGAATTTTGCTTGTCATCTTGTTATCTTATCCATTCACTCCACCATATTTTTGTATCCTTTGAAGATCATGACAGGCACCTCTGGTCTTGATTACCTAAATAATTTGTATGCAATTTACATTTCTTGCCTCTCCACTATTAATTTGCTCTTGCAAAATATGTGTGTGTATGTTTATGTGTACCTAAATTAAGGACCTGCATCCCCTTTAGGAATTTAGATACAACACCCCCCAGCCTTTCAGCAGTGGCATCCATTTCCCTGTCCATTTCAAGATGAAGAATGGTTCAGGGACCAGACCTGAACTGGAAGGGAGGATTTACAATCCACTTTGCCTCCTTTATTGAGAGGGATTCTGACTTTGCTTTTTGTGGCCATGTTTTTCAAAGGTGGAGCAACTCCAAATTTAGCCAAGGAGCTCCTTGACTTATTTCTATGCATGCCCAGAACACTGTTTTCAGAGAAAGGCATTATTATATGGAGTACTGCTGGTAGCACTAAAAATAGGAATCAGTAATGGGCACAGGAACAATTCACCCTCTCCCACTTGCACAGTTTAATTCCCACTGACTCGCAGGGGTTCAGAGCAAGGAGCTGAGATTGTGTTATGCTGCACAAAGCAGCAAAGCACACACAGAATTTCACCCTTAAAGACGAGAACATCATATACTGAGTGGTAGGACTGGGACACCCCAACCACCACTTCATCTGCAAAATGCTCTGATCATTCTTTATGCAATCTGGTCTAATAGACAAGGAAACATAGGCTTTTACTCAGAAATTTCCTTTTACCTTTTCCTGTAGCTGATTCTTCTTTAGATGCTACTCAAATTGCAAATTCTGTAGCTCAGTTTGTGACTTATCTCTGGAGAGGTCTCAGGTTACCACAGTACTGACTGCTTTTAGTTGTGTAATTAACCCTTGCCTTAGGTGAAACAGTCATCTAGTTTATTGAACTTCACACATGGCATAAATTCATGCAAATTAGGACACAACTTTTTTGCTCTCCACACACCAACAATTTTCACAAGTCACCTTAACGCACTTGCTGTGATGTTAAGATACAGAAGCCATCCAAATTTTGCTAAGAAGCTAAACCAGCTTCCAAAGTGTGATGGCCAACATCAGTTCCCCAATGGGAAGGACAGAGCCTGGTAGATAGTAGAGGCAAGGGGCCAGGTCCTGCTGCTGTGAGTAATCCACCCACCTCAATACCCCAGAGCACTAAATGAGGTTAACCCAAACTGCATTATCTCCTGGAATTCATATTCCTCAGATACAAGTGCTGATGCAGTCGGCTGCCTGGAGGAGCTGACTGTTATTTATCTGCACTTGGTCTTTCCCAAGGCCATTGACAGAAAGACAGATAGAAAAACATTTGTTCTCTCTGTGGCCTGTATCATTTTCATGTAATGCCATCTGATCCCCCAGCTGTCTGTCACTGAGCACTGAGATTGATGGGAGCTGCTGAAAGAGGGGAATAAAGCTGACAAAAATAGCAAACTTTGCAGTAATCTGTGTTTGCTTGTCCCCAAACCTCACCGACGATATTCTCTTTCACTCAGTAATGCTGTTCCCTGGCACCTGGATTACCCTGCATTGCCCATTCCATGCTATTCAGGCCTGGGTCTTCCCAGCATCCATACACACAAATAAACATACCGACCATAGCAAAACACTGGGTTTCACTCAAAGGGCAGATGCTCTTTCATCAGTCCTGGTTTAGGTCAGACGATGATGTAGCTATAATTCATCAATAAAGCTTGTGGAAGGGGATGGCTCAGCAGCACACAGGGGAATCCACCTCCTCCAGGGCCTGCTGAGGTGGACGGGGGGTTCCAAGAAAGCACACTGGGCTAGGCAGACTCTGCAGGCAAGTGTCTCTTGAATGTTGGAGAACAATGAGAAATATTTCAAAAAAGGCTCTAAAAGACATCTATACACATCCAGGTTCATAGGATGTTAGCCAAAACACCAATATTTGTACAAGAGCTCCATACCTCTGACTAACTGCTTCGCTAACTAATTGTTTTTCAGGGTAAAAAAGAAAAATCATCCTACATTTCCTGGCATCAAAGCAACTGATTAAAAATATTTTCCACATTATGTGGAAATAAAGCTGACATTGATTAGCTTAGCTCTGGTGAGATTTCACTGCCTGAAAAAGAAATCCCTCAAAAGGCTAGAAAAAGCCTCTTTATTAATGATTTTCTGTGATCACATAATATATATCTGTAACCATTCTATATTACTTGAGAAGAAATTATATTATGTTAAAATGACACTTGCTGAGATGGCAGTAAAACTGTCATGTAAAGTGCCAGTAAAACTGCTCCAATAAGTCATATTTAGCTTTTAAAAAACTGTCCAGGCTTATCTATATTTTATTGAAACAGGAAGACAGAGTGCCTGCTGTGAAGGCTGTAACTGTGTGAGAATCCTCTGGAGTAATAATCACACAGAGCTCCAAAGCACAGAATGGAAGCAGAGGGTGGAGTTGTTTCCCACAGTGCTCAACCTGTGGGTTTGATCCCAACACCAGCACTGGAGAGTCCCCAGGGCCAGGGATCCGCCACATCTGCACTGGGACACAGGAGGGTCCAAGGGGCCAGGGACCCCCAGCACTGGTGCCAGTGGGGCTGTGCTGGGTTGTCCTCAGGGAGATGCTGCAGCTCAGGGATCAGCTGGAGAGAAAAGGGCGCTGCTGTTCCCTGCAGGGTGACCAGTAACTCTTCCAGACGTTCTGTAGTAATTTCAGTACCTCTCAAAGGACTTCTGAAAAAAAATCTGTGGAATCTTTCCGGGTAGTTCTTGCATTTCCCCACTAATAGCACTGGGTTTATTCTCCACAGCTGAGGACAGACAGACTTTTTTCTATTGCATCTCACAAGTTTACTTTGAATTTTTCTTCTGCAGCTCTTTTGCTTCTGACTGTATGTCATTCTTACCTAATATTGGAGATGGACGTGGGAAGCCATTAGAATGAGTTTAAAACACATCCTGTGGAGGTTCTCAGCCTGCATTTGTACACGTTTGTCTCTATACATGTCCTGTCTGTTTGTATTATGTCATACAGTAAATTACAGTAAATTTTAATTATTTTCATCAAAAAAGTTAAAGGTTTTCTGAGAAAAAAAAAAAAAGGAAAGGGTTATACCCTTTTCACAGTGTCTATTTTCCTAATTTATTGCACAATTGGAAATCTTTAAAGTCGTTTGCCAGGCCCCTGAATTGCCTTTCCAGCATTAAATTTACAGACTGCTGAATGATTTCCATATATCAATATTGTCTGTGACTGTGGGGTAGAGAATGTTAAGAAATTAATAGCATATGAAATTTTGTCACTTGCGATGCTGCAAATGTTAAGCTCTGCCACTAAAATTGCACTTTAAGCAGTTTGAGATTAATGCCATTTGTCATAAATGTCCTGCTTTTTAAATGTTATGTAAAATGTGTTTCCAGGCATACAAAGAAAGAAGGCTGGGAATAAAAGCTGATTTACTAGGCTGTTGTTACTAGATTGTGCAGTGGGATTGTCTTTATCTTTCCTTTACAGTTAAAACACCTCTGACTGTACAAGATTTCTGTAGATGATTCCAAAAATAGGCACACGTATATTGTACACAGAGTATGTATTTTATATGTCTGTAAAAAAATGCATAATATTACATCAATATGTAATATATACATATAGTAAGTAAAGTAAGTGGCCAGTCTTCGCGAACGAAGATCTGGGAAAGGTGTTTTTACCTTTCAAGCCTGCGCTGAACTGAGCCCACC
>JAWWLV010000179.1:63605574-63621762 GCA_035041135.1 Platyrinchus mystaceus
GCCAGAGCTCCAGGAGGGTTTGGACAACGCTCTGAGGGACAGGGGGGGATTGTTGGGGTGTCCTGGGCAGGGCCAGGAGCTGGACTTTGGTCATCCTTCTGGGTCCTTCCCAACTCAAGAGATTCTGTGAATCTGTGTGTTTCTATTATCTCATTAGCACTCAGTGTCACAACTCCAGACTGGAAGACACTAAAGTGTTGGTTTTCCCCTAGAGGCTGAAAAGTACAATCAAATATTTGTGTATTGACCTAAAACAGAACCATACAATGATTTGTAACACCATAAACTACAAATAAAATCAAGTGAATAATGCATCACTTTATGGATCTGTCAATTGTAAATGAGCTATTACTCTGCTATGTAGTCCCATGCTGCTATGGGAATTAATTCTTGGCCATATTTATCTCATTAGCTGTCTTTTCATGTGAAATTATATTTTAAATTAATTATACAAAAAGCCAAATTTGGGAAACAATTTTTTTAAAAATGTCTCTGGTGACTTTACACCTCTCTGTATGTCTGGATGTACCCAGGGTTCCACAAAGGTAGTCTATTCAACCTAAGGCGACTGAAGGCCCACACCAAGACCTTAAATCATCTTGTCCTGTAAGCAGAACCAATCCATGACTGTCTCCAACTGCATACCAGCTCCCAGCAGGAACCCAAGCTTGTGTCCACTTTGCGCTTTGATTCTCTGGGCCACAAAGAGGGAACCAGGCAGGAAGGGATGTCCTCATGCTGGGCCAGGTATAAACCCAGGGCTTACTTATCAGGGTGGGCAGCCTGGTCCCTCTGCTCCATCCAGGTGTCCCTACTGCCCCAGCTCCAGCATTAGCTCCTGGAAGCTCCTGGGAATATTTGGTTCAGCATTTCATTTCTCCTTTCTCACTATTGACTATTGGTCGCAAAATCCCTCTCACTCAAGAAGCAGAGAAACAAAAGACACAGTAATAATGAAATATAGGAAGAATTTTGTTTTGGTTAATTTTTTTCTGGATTATCTTCTGCCTCACTAACACAACATTTTTCAGATTGTTGTATTTTCTGATAGTCTATAAAACAGCCCAAGCTATTTCCTCAAAAAAAGGTTTGTACTTCATAGACAAAGTAGGTCCACAATTAGAGCTACAGTGACTTTCTTTGGTACCACAGGGGATTCACAGCACTCCCATGCATGGAGAGTCCCCTGATTGCCACTGGGGCTATTTTCGAAATCACAGAAGCACATAATCAAATGCTTCTTGTACTTTTGGAGACATGTAGGTGTGATGCAAACTCTCCAGGCCCTTTGGACGCTGTGGTTATTCCTGACAGTGTGCTAAGTTGGTGTCTGAGTACTTGGGTTTTGGTAATGCCCTTGTCTGATGGCTCCTAAACAGTCGATGTTAAGGCAGGCTCCTGCAAATGTGCACAATGTGATGTGAAAGCTCAGATGGGTGTAGAGAGGGCACAACTGTTTTCAGTCATACTGTACTGCTCTGACTTGATGTAGAGCTCTGCCCCCCTGGAAACCTGACTCTTTCACCAGAGTTTGGACTGCTATACAGTTATTTTTCTCTTCATCTCATTCTAATCACAATAAAAAGAAAACAGAGCCAGACTTTGAGATGACAAAGTTCAGGATCTCCAAATACTGGCACTGAATTACTTGGTTGAAATCTGACCTCTATACTTATTAAAATTATATTATAAAAGTGAAAAAGGTCACAAATAAATATTTAAGATCTACAGAAAACGCCTTGATCTAGGCAATTTAATAATATCTGTCCTCTTAGTGTACTTTAAAACAAAAATAAATAAAGGATGGGCATGAAAGTCAGTTATTACAAAAATCTTTCTTGGCAGAGGACACTAGTTTCTAATCCAGCACAGAAATCTCAGGCAGGATTCTCCAGCTGTGGATTAAAGCCAAACACATTTAAACAAGCAGTCAGACACAACACGAATTAACAACCCTAAATCTAATCAAATAATTCCTTATCTAATTAGATGGTGGACTCAAATGCTAGTTGCTAATTAAGAATACAAAACCTGTAAAAAACACACAGTATCTTTGGTGGTGTGAGCATCCTACCCCTCCTGCCAGAGACTCGTGGTGGGACTCCTGCTCATGCTGCCTAACCACAAGGGTTTCCAGCTGGACCAGGGCATCAGAGGCCCCATTGCAGAGCAGCATTCCCAGCTCCTCACACCTGTGCCCACACCTCATCAGGCTGTCCAGAGCTAGGGCTGAGCCTGTCCTGTGGGACACAGAGCATCCATTTTACTTCACATCGGAAAAAAAAAAACGTGGCTCCCTATGTAATGGCCTGTTTATCCTTCTCTTTTTACTGCCTCTCTGAGCACCACTGCAGCTGGATGAAATGTCTGACAACCTCAAGGCTCCTAAACATTTTCTCCACAGCAATAAATCAGCTTCTAATTGTTTTCCAGACTGACACTTCCTGTGAATGGCATTTGAGGGCATTTTAGAGGGACAAAATATCCTGCTGTCAGGGCTCTTTCCTCACAGATAAAACCCAACCCTTCAGTGGGTTTTGAGCACAAAGAGTTGGATCACTTTTATTAAGTATTTCTTAGGAAGCTGGTACAAAGCAGCCACTTTAATTGCCTTCAACAAACCATGAGTGGACTCGGGGGGAAAAAACATCATTGCTACACTGGAAATTTCATAAGAAGAAGAAAATTCATCTGAGCGGAGGAGACGGTCCTTGCTATTTTGGTCTCCCCACCTATTTTAGCTTTCAGGTTTAAATCTTTACTAAAATTTTTCTACCAAAAAAAAAGCTGGACAGCATCTACATGGAAAGAGGGAAAAAAAATAGAGAGAGGAAAAAAAAAAAAGTTTCTTATGGGAAAGTCTTGTAGAAAGTAATGGGAATGGCAGTATGACAATATCATGAGAGAGTTGCACTTTGAGGGAGTACAGATGTTAATAGATAATTACACCTCTTCGGTGTAAGCCTCAACAGAGCTGTAAAAGAAAATAGTTTTTCACTTCTGCAGGGCATAGTCAGATGGTTGAGGTCACAGAACCATCATTATTTCTAAATGGATGCTGGTCTGTGTAGGGGACAAGAGGCAGCTAAGGGTCCTGAAGGATAGAGCTATAGGAAAGCAGTTCCTGGACCAGAAATTTAAAACCATTTTTTTATTCAGTCAAGCACAAATACTCTCCTTGTTAGAATGCAGAGCAAAATCCCCATTCTGAACAAACAGCATGTCTATGTGTACACTGGATGTGGTTTTTTCCCCCCGAGTTACATTTATACTTTCCCACAGGTATTATGTCCATCCATATCACTGATTTTGTACTTTTCCCTGGAGAAGGAGATTGGGTATCTATTGATTTTGTACTTGGTTTTTCTGTCCCTGCCTTTTTTGGCCTGATGTTGGTCTCCTTTCAGCATCACTGGGCTGTTTACTTTTGCAAGCATGTCTGGAAAGATTGCCTATTTTGGCTTTAAATCAGATCAGTAATTCAACATAGCGAAATGGTACAAAACAGTAAACAGTAGGTATCCACAAACAAAATCAACTACATTGTGTGACATACTGGATCCGAATCTCACAGAATTATTGATATGGGTTGGAACCAACTCACTGTGAGAGTGTGTGTGGGGGGGGAAGGGCTGGCCCTGGAGCTGCAGGTACCTGGTAAGGCTGCTGTATCACATACAGCCTGCTGAGCACATGGCAAAGCCACAAGGCTGCGGCCAACACGGCCGCGCCCACGCAGAGCACAGGGCAGAGCTGAAGGCCCCTAGCTGGGCTGCCAGTCAGGGCAGAGCTGCCTGGTAGCCCACTCACACCACGTCCCTGGAGCCCCACGTCCCTGGAGCCTGTCACTGGCTACAGCACTCCTCACTCTGGCCTGGAAGGCACTGACAGCATATCCTGCCTGGGAAGGAAAACTGAACTCCATAAATACATAAGACTCCACCTGAGATGTCTCTCTCTTCTCTCCTGCAATCTGAACCATATGAACCATCAGATCTTGTCGGCAACCATTTTTTTCTTTCCCCTCTCTCCTTCTCTCTTTCTTCTCTCTTTCTTTGACCTTTTAATCTGTTTTCTTCTTTTAATCTTTTCCTTCTCTTGTGGGCAACTTAAAACCAATGAATTGTGTTTTACTAAAGCTAGATTATGTGGAATGGGTTTTTGTGCTGAGTGTTTTCATGAAATTCTTTTTCTTGGTTATATTTTACTCCTGTAAAACCTTTTGCCAAAACATCTTATTTTTCTGACTAAATTTTCACTAAATTAAAAGAATTTCTCTTAGAGAAGAGTGTGTGACTCTTTCTCCAGGTGCTAATTTGCGGTTATAACAAACCAGAAGTTCTTCAAAATGATGAAGGTATTATTATCTGCTGAAACAATTAATTACAATTATAAAATGAGATTAATAAGAACAGTTGTGTCCTCAAGAAACCTGGATTGTGGAAAACTTGCTTTCTATTTTCTGAAGAAAGTGAATAAAGAGAAAGGGAAGGGACTGGGATAACAAACCAACGGAGAGAGAAACATTACTGTGAGAAAGATGCCGTAGTACAAGACATAGCACAGCATGTTGTGTTAAACTTTAACCACTGAAAGCTGCAAATTTGGAATACATTTACAAAAGCACTCTTGACATTGATTCTTTAGGGGTTCAGTGACTCACAGCAGCTCCTCACAGCCAAATTTGTAGGGTTATTTTTCATCATATGTCTCTGGTATTTGGCAATTCATCTGAGCAACTGCACTGCAACGTATCTGGTTCCTCTCCCCACAACTGAACAGCTCAGAAGCTGAACATTCATCTATGTCCTGCTTTCAATTGGGAGAGAGGTAATTTTCATTTTAGTAACTGGTACAGGGCTGTGTTTTGGATTTAGGATGAGAATATTTTTGATAACACCCTGATGTTTTGGTTGTTGCTCAGCAGTGCTCACCTAACTCAAGGACTTCTCGGTGTTCCCTGCTCTGCCAGTGAGCCAGTGAGCAGGAAGCCAGAAGGAAGCACAAACAGGACAGATGACCTGAACTAGCCAAAGGGATTTGCCACACCATAGAACACCATGCCCAGGATATTAAGTGGGGGTAGCTGGTGGGAGGGGGAATGGTCACTGCTGGGCATGGGTCAGTGAATGGTGAATGATTGTTCTTGTCTGTCTTGGGTTTTATTCATCTCTCTCTCTCCTTTTCATAATGATTTTTATTATTGTTGTTGTTGTTATTAGCATTAGTGTATAGTATTTTATTTCAAACCTACGTGGTTTACTTTTTTCCCTTTGATTCTTCTCCCCACTGTGGGATGAGGGGGCAGCCCTGTGGTACTTTGTTAGTGGCTGGAGTTAAACCACAGAAATCCAATGCATGGGACTGCTGCAGACCTTCTCTGGATCTGAGCAGTCCCCTGTATGATACAGAGGAGAAACATTCACTGATTCTGTCTTTGAACCTGATTCTAATCTAAGCTTGAGCCTTCTATAAGTTCAGCAATACAGAGTCCTGTGTCTGAGATGCAGCAACCCCACACACAAGGGTAGGCTGAGGCTGGCTGCTAAGAAGGCAGCCCTGCAGAAAAGAACCTGAGAGTTGTGCTGCACCAGTCAAACAGGAGACTTCCCTGTGCCTTGCAGAAAAAGCCAACTGTGCCCTGGGCTGTGCCAGTGAGAGCACAGCAAGCCAGGTGAGGAGTTGATGCTTCCCTCTGTCAGGCACAGGGGGGCTCCATCTGGTCATTGGGTCCAGCTGGGGGTTCCCCAGTACAAGAAAGACCTGGGTGTACTGGAGTGAGCCCAGTGGATGCCATTGATCTGGGTCTGGAGCCCAGGATGGGAGAGAAGAGGGTGACAGGGAGTTGTGCCATGGCACTTAAAAGTCACAATGTCACGTTCTCATCCCTGCCTTTGGTTTGTTCTCTTTGTGCTGGCATATTGGACAATTTCCCAGTCATTTGGCAGTAATTACACCATGGTGGTTCCTGAATGTGGGACCATACCTAAATTTAAGTTGAAGAGTGTGAATCAGTTCTTTCTGCTTACCGTCCTCTTATATTATAATTAAGGAAGGACATTTCTAGTCAGCAGCCTTGAGTTGAGAACCCTCCTGAGCAGAGCAGTCAGCCCTAGGACCATGACAGTGCACAAGACAAAGAAGAAATCAAAGAAACAGTGTTTATTGATTGATTCAGTCAAAGGATGAAACAGGCCTTGCACTGAGCCTGGCTGTTTTCATGTCAAAGTTAGATTTCCTGTTGGTACCATTTATAACTGTGGCATTTTTTCACTGACAGTGCCAGAGTAATCCCAGCCTTATAGATGTCTAAGAGAGAGAGACGGGTATAGAGATAGACTGTAGAAAGATAGACAAGTATTTTCTGGGTATTAACATTTCAAACTTCATGAAAATAAGCATAGTGAAAATTTTGTCTTTGAGACAGCAGAGATGTCAGGAAGCCAGGATGTTTCTGAGGTTTAGGTTTAAATGCTTTATCTGCTTTGGTGTAAATGAATAGCAAAAACTGAAACCTGTGATCACAAAACACCTATGAACATTACGTGAGGAAGTAGGAAAGTAGCTTTGTTTGGCCGGGATGGGTTTGAAGTACTCTGATAGTGTACACTGCAACTGTATTAAGGAATATTAAAAGACAAGGCAAAGCATGGAAAAATGCCACGCAATTGTATAACAACCTTCAGAAAAAAAGTTTCCATTAAATCTTTATTTATCTCAAGGCAACATCACTTTCAATAACTGGTTTTGTTTCAAAAGTTACTGTGAAAATGAAAAAAAATTTCCCCTGTTTGTTGTACTGAGACAAGTAGTAACCAAAGAAAGGAAAATGACCATATCTGTGAGTTTTCGACTAGCAAGCCTCCTGTGCCAAAGCAAAAGTTTTGGTCCCTGCCTAAAAAGGGTTCTCCTTTGCTGCCTCATGACTAGCACAGCTAAGGAGCTGTAGTTACCTGCTGTGCACTCAGGTATCCCTGGAAATCCAGCCCAAAGTAGAAGGCACATGCTGAGGAAAGATTTAGACCAAGACTAAGGACAGATTAATAGTTTTGAAATGTACCAGCAGGAAAAACAAGGCAGTGTGTTGAACTTGGACCATATGTTGAGAAGCAGTGAAGGAGCACTGCCTTCTCCAGTGCCTACAGCTCAGTCCTGCCCAGGGGGGTCCCCTCTGCACCAGCACGTCACAGCCACGGGGGCTTCAGCTGGCTCTGCAGTGCCATGACTGGCACTGTGCTGAGGTGCTGAGGCTCTAAACCACCTCTGCTGCAGTACTAAACTCGCCCATCTCCAGGACAGCTGCTGCAGGTGATGTTGCCTGGTCCATATAAGTGCTGAACCTGCCCAGGAGTTATTTGGAACAGTGCTAAATCTCACAGATGACAGCTGTGCATTGTGACAGTGTAGAGGATCGAGTTCCTGGGAATGTTCTCTGGCACTTATTAATTGACTTACACAGATGAAGGCTTTGTGAATTCGCTCTTCCCTATGATATTGGATGTGTAAGAACATGGTAGTTTGCCTACTCCAAGGAACAGGACCCAAAACTACACCTCTACATGAACAGTAGAACTTGCTAATACCAAGAAAGGCAGAAATGTTAAAATTTCAGTTTACCAGTGCTTTGTCCCCTGTTCTAAGAATATACTTCCTAACCATATCTATGAACAAGACTCAAAGATTTTTTTAAGCTCTTGTTACTGGACCTTTCTTGCTGAGAAATACTTTAAAGAGAAGCACCACAACCTGATTCTACAATCTAGCCACAGATTATCCATACAAAATGAATTGCAGAACTCCTGCTGCTTATGTTTTATATTTTATGTTTTAGTTGAAAGGATTCCCTAATAGAATAACCAGCTTCTTTTGGAGAAATAAAATTTACAGTGTAGTTCTCTCTGCATGGGCACTTGAAATTTCCTGGAGTATAGTCTATGGCTTTACAGACACAGGGTAATTGCTTTCATAATGAGTAATACAGTTTGTAGCACAATCATTATCAAACCTTCATGAAAACTGATCTTGTTAGCTCCCTTTCAGAACATGGATTTTTATAGTGGCTTAAAATATGTAAAGACTTGAGGTTTCACCAAAAAATAAATGAATTCACTACTATTGTTGTTGAAATTTACTGCTCATTTTGTGGTAATCAAAACCTTTTTAATTATCAAGTTCATAGCTTCATTAAAGAAAATTCAAGCACATAAAGCAGGGATAGTACAAGTTCTTGACAGCCATTTAGTCATAAAACTATTTTGGTGACAGCCCTTTAGTAATAAAACTATTCTTAATCTAGTTTTCAATTAATTAGAAAATAGAAGTTATTGGCAACAACAGGGAGCTACAGAACAAAACCTAGAAAATACATAACCAGAAAGATGAGCTTCCACACTTTGCTTCATTGTTGCATTATGAGATCACTTGTAATTAAGTATATACCAGATTTACAGGCTCATTCTTTAAAACTTTGAGTCATTAAGCAGATTATTAATTTTGTGGTGTGCTTTTCTTGGTGATCTATTCATTGCATCCTCTCCAGTGATGAAAATACTGTCATTGTATTTGTACACTGGAAGCATGTCAAACACAAGGCAGCTATACTAGCCTTATTTCACACACTGAAAAGTACTTCAGGTTCACTATATAATTTTCTAGAGTAGCAGTGGGGGGCATGGTGCTTCACAGGCTACTTCAACATGTTCCTGAAAGGTAGCTGTGTTTGGACAACGCTCTCAGGCACATGGTGTGATTCTTGGGGTGTCCTGCATAGGGCCGGGAGCAGGACTCGATGTTCCTGACGGGTCCCTTCCAAATCAGCATACTTTATGATTCTCTGATTCCTGTCCTCGGGTTCCGTGGCCTATACAAAGCTCACTCCTTCACTGGAAAATATGCTATGTTGGTCCATAAACCTAAAATTATGACAAAGTATCCAAACAGGGCTCTTGTCCTTCCTTTTCCTCAGTCCCCCGTGTGCCACCCATGATTGCTTTTTCAGAGTTTGTCCAAAGTAGCTACAAAATGCACTCTGTTCTTTGCTCCATTGACATTTCCTCTAAGTAGTGTTTCTCCAGAGAATTCTGACACAGTGCCCACCTAGCAGCACAAACAGCAGAGACCTTTCTCAAACAGCCTTAAAGGGAGACTGAGAATTCATAATTAAGCATGTCAGTTTAGGATTCAAAGTAGCTTGTTGCAGCTGTGTGAAAAGGCTGAAGTTCAAAGCATACAAAACATTCAGTTTGCCTTTCAGTAGCACCTGGTATAATCTTCTCCATAATTTTTCTAGAAACTCAGGTTGGACTAGAAGGTCTGTGGTTTCCTGGATCCTCATTTAAGCCCTTCTCATGAACTCGAATAACACTGGTTAGCTTCCAGTCGGCAGGGCCCTCCCCACATTCCCAACACCTATGGTACATGAATTTATCAGTTTTTGTTTGTAACTAGAGCCTTTTTTTTTTTATCCAGGAGATTCTTCAGAAAAAAAATATTTTTTTCAATGTGATTTATTTCAAAATCCCTCTACATTCAAGATGTTTCTGCTTATACTCACCCTTGTGGTTGCTTTTGGAAGTGGCGTTTTGCATTGACTCATGTCCGAAACTTGGAATTAGACATTGGTCAGGAAAAGGTGATAAATTTTAGGTTTAATTAATTTGAAGGAAAGAAAGTAACACTTTTCTTCATTTTGTAATATTATATATAATAAATATAGTATGTAATAAGAACCCTTACTTATTTGCCAGTACCTGGAGTCAGGGCCCAAGCTCTTCATGGCTGACTGTTCTGTAGTATAGAGATGGCAGAGAAAGACACAACATTACTTCACCATTTTATCCTCCTAATAAATGCAAGCAATGGGTCCATTTTTAAAATCATTTAATCTCTTTTGTCAGATATACACATTAGAGGGCTTAGCCCTATCCTGACATTCTTGTAGCAATTCCTCCCCTAACCTGCTGGTGACTCGATCCTAGAAATTGTTAAGAATCCTGTTTCCAGGCAGATTGCATTTAGAATCTAAGCAAGGTCTCTGTTCCCAGGACCACATGTATTCAGGGGTGAAGGAAAGAATCATCCAGGATCCATTAATTTTTGTGTGCTTAATCTGAAAACTTCTTCTCAAGGCTGAAGAGAACACTTGGCCACATCAGCTCCAGAAGGTACTTTTCAGTCTCTGTAAACTGGCATGAAAGAAGGAAGTCACTGTGTCAGTGGACATGGCAGAAGAAATCCCTGCTCAAGTTCACAGGCCCAGCATCAGCCAGGACATGGCTCACACATCATGACTTATGCATGCACTTCTGCCTCTCAGACAGCCACAGTTAATGAGCTGAGTACGAGAGACAGCAGCTAATGCTCCCTAACCCTTGTCTCTAGGTAATGTGAAAATTCCCATCCTTTCCATTCTTTTTTCTGACTTTGTGGTTATTTATACACAGTTACCTATAGTGCATGCAGAACAGTCTATTATTATTGCTGCCAGCTCGAATTGTGTGATATCTAGGAAATTCAGGCATGAACTCTAGCCGCCTTCTGCTATTTGCTACACAAGTACAGACCAGAAAGGATTCTGCTCACAAATACCAGCACAGGTATGTTCACTATGAGAATAAGGCAAGTGGAACAGACAGACAGACAGGGACAAACAAGTAAACAATGGGTCAAGAAAAGGGGGAGTTTTTGTCTTTTCTATATTGTGCTGACTGGCCATAGAGGTCACAGAATCTTACCTCCCATTAGAAGCCTGGTCACCCAGCTAATCAAACCCAGCTCCTCTCACTGCTCTTCGTATTCCATATGCACAGCCCTGCCTTGGAACCCCTTTATTACACTCTCCCCAGTTCCCTGACACCTTTTCCATACTGGGGGCCACACAGTTGTGAATACACACCAGATGCAGTGCTGAACAGAAGGGAATGTTTCCTGCCCTGGACCTGCTGGCTGTGCTCTTGCTAAAGCAGTCCAGGATGTGTGTGTTGTCCACCCAGGGTTCCAGGTTTGGGGAAAATTATGGTTGTACAATACAAAGAGTAGCAGAAGCAAAGCAGATTAGGTACAGACACCCTCTAATTTAGAAAAATTGTTGTCACAGCTCAGCTGGGTGAGAAGAAGCTGCAGACAGGTCACACCAAGTTTGGACAGAGCAGCTGTGATGAGCCTTGGTGCTGAGGCCTGGCATACTCAGTACAGAGCTCATGACCTGCTATGAGCAAAGGCAATACCACGTTGCAGGGCTACACGGTTATAGTACGACACACAGACTGCTATGAAGTTTCCTTCCTTCCCATCCATCTCCATCTTTCTCTGTTCAGTCACTCTCCCCCTGTGGGATATTTTTTGAGGGAAAGTTGTTAGAAAATGTTTTGATAAATATTTTGGAGAGAAATCTGTATGTGTTTTTTGTTACACTGATTTTCTTGCTCTTTACTACCTGAACCAAAATGAAAGTATGGGTGTAATGGCCACTAGGCAAAGCCTTTACTCAGCAGTTTAAGGTGACCTGGTCACTGCATCAGTGTCTCCTCTGTGGTGTACTCAACACACCTTTAAAAGGAATGACCCTGCAGAACAGTAAATCTGTGCATTTGTTTTACAAAAGTAAATAACAGCTATAAATCTCCTTCTCTGGAGCATGTTTTACTGAAGCCATAAAATGCTGCAACACAGTCACTCCCCAGCAAACCAGATGTAAATGCCAAATACCCCTTACCATGGAGCCAGAGCCTTGAGCACAGCTCTGCCAGGCTGCCACAGTGCAGGATTGCCATCTTCAGGGCAGCCTGGCATCTGGCTCCCTGGAGGCTGGCAGGCTCCTCATCCCCATGGATATCCTTCAGAAATGTTTCTCATGCTCTTGCAGTGCCTAGGTATTCAGAAGCCTGGAGGGATTCCCAGTTTTTGCATCTGTACTCTGTCAGTTTAAAGCCATTGCCCCTCATCCTGCCACTACACTCCCCATCTTTCCTGTAGGTCCTCTTTAAGTACTGAAAGACCACTCTAAGGTGTCCCCTTAGAGAGCCATCTCCTCTCCAAGCTGCACAACCCTGGCTTTCTCAGCCTGTGTCTATAGCAGAGGTGCTCCAGCCCACTGGTCATCTCTCATTCAGAGAATTTTTATAGTGCTTGTTACATTTTTATAGCTATTTTCCATTCTGTTAAATGAGCTATTCAATGCATTTTACATTTCAATATGTAAATTCTTTGTGCTAGCATCACCAAAACACATCAAATGATGGATTTGGTGCAGTTTTCCTTCTCCTAATGTTTTCATAAAATAATCACCCTGATTTCCTTACATAACTAGTCCCATCTGTCAGCTGGCCCTAGTTTTACAGACACAAATATCTCAATAACCAGCCAAAATCAACCTCAAGCAACTACATTGGAAGAGACTCTAGAATGGGAAAAACAAAAAAACAACAAAACCGACAAATAAAACCTACATTATATTAGGGAAGGACAATCCTCCTTAACTTTATACCAGTTTGCACACCATCAGAACAATCCCAGCTGAGATCAGAGCCTGTACAAGGGCTGAAGGGCTAATGCCTCATTACCCCTTGATCTGAAGATGACAGCCTTTTTCTGCTCTCATTCTGCCCAGCTATTTCTCACTGATATTTAAGATAACATGATGTAAAATAATCTCAGCTCTCCTGAAGCCATCAGTACATAAGAACTTTCACAGAAATGGGCAAGCCCACTTGCAGATTCCTCTGTGAACTGATCCATAGTGCTGAGCTGTACATTATCACCAACTTCTCCTTTGTCTGCGTCCCTGCTGTAGTGGAAGGGGACACACAGCACTCTCCTCATGGCCTGCTTTCAGCAGAGGAAACAAGTTATCTGCAGGAAAGTTGTTGATGACAGCGAGGTACCACATTAGCCGTACTTGAGCTATAATTGTGATTCTTGCTTTTGCAGAGTTTCTGATCCAGCTCTTCAGATGTTCTACAGCTCTGCCACAGCTGCCAGTAGAGGAGGGAAGTATGTATTTCTGTGTATTTTGCCATCAAAATTGCCATTAGTGCCTAATAAAGTCAGTAGAGGCCAACCCCATTGAGAGCAGAATTCACAACTGCAGAGAGCATTCCAAGGATCAGTTTCCAGTGCTGGATGTTCTGGTCAACAGATGAGAGCATTTGGTGGTAAAGCACCAGGTAGAGCACAGCATGGCACCGCACCCCTATGCAGTACAGAGACATTGCAGGCACCTGCGTGACACACACATAGCCAGGGTCAACAGCAGCTATTCATCATCTGTGGAACCGATCTGGTGCATTTGGGCCACCTGCAGAAACACACATACAGTTTATAGCCATAGATTCACGTGACACTATTAGCATATCTGGCACTGAAATAGGCTTTTTATTTTTTAAGGCTTCAGTGACTTCTGATTGAGTGCACAGCCTTGTTACAGCTGAAAAGGCATGCAAAGGAAGCGTTAGGAAAAGACATAGTAAATGCAGAGGAATATGTAAAATCATGAATGTTCTGAAGATTGTTATTGAAAAAAAAGATTGAGATAATCAGGAATTATTATGGGCCATTTTTCCCACTCAGTCCTTTCCATTAAACACACTTGCATTAGTACACCCAGCATCACAGACTTGCACTGGTGACACACCTGCTGCTAGGCAACACAAAACCTCACAGAGGCATTCTGGTTCCTCTCTGATGAAGTCAACAAGAAAAAGAACATGACGTCAGTGGGTTCTGAAATTTGTTACATTTATTTTTTATTGACACCAGCAATGTGAAAAAAAGATGAGAGAAATGAGACCAGAATTTTCTGATGCTGTAAAGAGAAGGTGGAAGTAAAAACCACTCCATGATGAAATAAAGAGAATAGCAAGAAGTGCTGGAATGGAGGACAAAAATTAAAGGAGCAGTAGTTGCACTTGAGAGGTGGCAGAAAATGACTATAGGTGTGGTGTGCTGTCTTCACACAGAGGTCAGCATTCCACAGAAAACATAAGGTATACTAATGCAGAAAATAACAATACCAAAATCGGGAACATATTACTTTGGAGGAATTATTTATCCCTATGGAAGAACATATCCATTGAAAATGGGAAGAACCTGTAGCAAGGACTGGCAGTGATTTTACTCTGCACCTCTCAGCACATGAACTTCTCTATTTTGTTCTGGATTTGCCAACGTGAAGGTGCTGGGCATATGATTGCCATGTACTGCCCATGTGTCCACTACAGACAGAGAGCCCAGCTTTACACAGTCATGGTCAGAAGCCACCATGGCTGTCCAGCATCAAGCCTTTGTCCCATAGACTGCTCCTTTTACCACGAGGGGTAATTTACTTCCCCACCCCAAAGGTGGCCCTGACTCCCTGCTTCAGTCTCGTAATTTTTACTCCACCTTGCCCCCCACTTTTTCCATGTGAAGCAGCCAGTTGTGAACCCAGAGTTGGCTGTGGCAGAGCCTTGTGTGGTTACAGTCAGAGCTGGCAGGCTGATGTCTGAGGAGACAGTGGAGAGGGACAGCGGGAACTGCTTTCTATGGCACATCACTCATCTCTGAGCACCCAGGGCATATCATAAAACAGGACACATTCCTCAAAAGAGGCAACTGAAGTAGGCTAAGAGCAGAACAAGGAAGCTGAGTGCAGTTCTTCAAGACAATGATTAATCACAACAAAGATCAGGTAACTGGTCAGGCAAAGTGTGACAAACTGGAAAGCCCAAAGTGCTGAAGGGCACTCAGTTGCCAGACCCGTTCATTTACTGTCAGTCCACGTCAAAGCAGAGGCAAACTCCCTCTGACAACTATGAAAATGCTTCTCTTCTTTTTCCAGAGCCTATTTTTTGAAAGACATGAGTATCAAAACTGCACAGCCTGAGCCTGCCTAATCTTGCAGCACACTCGTGTGCTGCATGTACTGCTGAGGCACCTGTCTCAGCAAAAAGCTGCCAGTCCTCTGCTTACTGGGCAAGCTGGACCATGCTGGAGACAGGTTACAGGTGGCAGTGGGCTGTGTTGTGTCACAGCCTCCCAGTGTCTTCCCACCTTGGACTGCTTTCCTCATGACTTGTGTCTCACAGTTCCAAAGCCTTAATCACATAGAACTGAAAATACTTACAAACTGACCTTCCTCAATGCCAAGTAAATATTTCATTATTCTGCACCCCCACAGCTAAACTGCATGCAAAACCTCACAATGAATTTCTAAAAAGTTGCAATTGCTGTAAAACACCCATGTCCTTCCTGTGCTGGGGACCCCAGAGCTGGATGCAGGACTCCAGGTGGGGTCTCACCTGAGTGGGGCAGAGGGGCAGAATCCCCCCTCCCCTGCTGCCCATGCTGTGGGATCAGCCCAGCACACAGAGGGGTTCTGGTTTGCCTGTGCATGTCACTGGGACATGTCCAGCCTCAAATCCACCAGCACACCCAAGTTCTTCTCCTCCTTTCCAAACTTCTGTGGCAGCAATCATGCATTACTTGAGCTGCTGCTTCCTCCAGCACTGCACACACCAGCAGAGCCATGTCCCAGGAGCAAACAGAGCATCCCACGGCAGCTGAGCCTCCAGTTGTTCCCTCCTGGCTGCTGCTGCAGGGTCTGTCCTGCGCAGGCGTTCAGTTTGGGTGTGTCTGTGGAAAGGACGCTGGGGCTACACAATGCACGTGAGACAGTGGGAAACCTGGCTCCGGTTACCTCTGGCGGACCATTCAGTTCTTGATTCTGATTTTCAGGGAGGGGGTTGAGACATCGAGGCCTGGGCTTCTGGTGAACTGCTCCAGGGTCTTTATTGCTTTCACGTTAATGAATGCTGTCTCTCTTTTTCCTGTTTCGTGCAGAGGGTTAAGATGTTAATGCTAGTAATAATATACAGCTTTATATTTATGAATATATGAGTTATAAAAAATAATCCATTTTAAGCCAATGTCAATTAAACTAGTATCATAAATATAGATAATATATACCTCATTGAATAATTTAGAAATGCCAAATCTTTGTCATTGGTAACAATCAAGGTGTTTGCTTATGACTATTCATATAGTATTCATTCAGATGTAATGGCAAATAATGAAAATGTTGCACTATGCTTGTTAATGACAGAGTTTAATTCTACTTTCTAAGGCCTTTATAATATGATGCTAACCTTAAAATGTCATCATATCCTTAGTGATTCATCTGACAATACATATTTTTATATATATGAAATGTAA
>JAWWLV010000180.1:4826-22463 GCA_035041135.1 Platyrinchus mystaceus
TCCCCCCATTCCGTACTCCAGGAGAAATCCAGTCCGGGTTTTCCCCCATTCCGTATTCTGACAGAAATCCAGTCCGTGTTTTCCCCCATTCCGCACTCCGGGAGAAATCCAGTCCGGGTTTTCCCCCATTCCGTACTCCGGCAGAAATCCAGTCCGGGTTTTCCCCCATTCCGCACTCCGGGAGAAATCCAGTCCGGGTTTTCCCCCATTCCGTACTCCAACAGAAATCCAGTCCGGGTTTTCCCCCATTCTGTATTCCAGCATAAAAAAAGAAAAAAAAAAGCACCAACCCCCCCCCCAACAAAAAAAAAACCAAAAAACAAAAACCCGAACATTCCGTACTGGGATCCTCTGGAGTAATGAAAGTTTAGTTTGGGTGTAGGATGTATATATCTGTTAAGAGTGCCAGAGAAAATAAATGTTCAGTTAAAAATACTCCCTTCCTTATTTTATGGCTCACATAAAAGCTGCCACAGAGGAAAAAGAAAAGCTGGAATCATGAACTGAAGCGGTAGAAAGCCAGGGTATTCTGATTATACATGGGAATAAGAGACATAAAACTTATGTGAGTAGTGATGAGCTGGTACTGGAGCCTGACAATTAATGCCCCAGTAAGGGGGAATTTTCTCTCTGCTGCAACTCGGAGCCCTTCCCATGGTGGAGAAGCTTGAAATAAACTTTCAGATAATAGAGGTCTGAGATGCTTCCTTGGCCATGCTGTTGTAGCATTGCCTAAGAAGTCAGTTCAGCAGAAGTCAAGATTTAGATGTAAACTCCTCTGACTGGGTGCTTTGTCAGGCACCTCGCAGCGATCCATCTGTAAGGTTTAACTGTATCATCACCAGGCTGCCTGGAACTGAATATGCAGAACAGTGCAACTAGAATTTTGTATTGGTATTTTTTTCCAAGTATTGATGTGCAAAATGATAAGATTGACTTTAGAGCAGTGAATGAAGTTGCCGTTGTTGCTTTTCTGCTCCCTTCTGTCAGCATGCTCCCGGAATCCCCACGGTGGCTGTACTCCCAAGGGAAAACGGCAGAAGCTGAACACGTGTTGCAATATATTGCCCTTGGTAATGGAAAAGAGAGATTCAATCTAAAACTGAAACCCAGTGCAGGAACTTTGAGGAAGGATGAGTCGGCACCTGGAATCCTGAACTTGGTGAAACAGCCGGTCCTTCGGTGGCGAACCATCCTTCTGATGTACATCTGGTGGGTAACAGCAGTGTGCTGAGGTGGTGGGGGTGAATCAGACACGAAGTAATGAACATTTTCATCCTGTTCTCTATAAAATGATGTCCCTAAGAAGCACATCAGTGTGTGATAAGTGTCAGTTGATGGTAGACAATAATCCTGTGATGTGTTGCAAGGTTGGTGTTTTGTTGTTGTTGTTGTGTTTTATTTTCAGTGTGTTACTTACAAACTGCTTCAAAACCTACTAAGAAGTAATCTAGTGAGAAGATAATATTTACATAGAGTTAAGTGAGAAGCTGAAGCAGAAATTACTGAGAGGATGTGTGTTTGCACCAGCCTTGGGAAGAAAAGGGCTGCATGGATCAGGCAGCCACAGAGATCTGGATTAAGAAGAAGTACTAAGAGCCCGAAATTACATTTCACAGGTTCAGTGGAGGAAAATTGTGAGCAAGATAAAATACAGGTTGCATGGATTTATATTAGGTGCTGTCTTGAAAAGTGGTACAACTTGGGAAAGAAAAAAATATGATCCTGCAGGAGGATGTGACATAATCTGTGAGCAGTTACTGGCAGTGCAGAGAGAACCTCTGGGAGGGGAGGGTGCTGGGTTGGTTGTTACAGCAGCAGCTGTTCCACATTGGCTTGAGCTAAAAATCTGTTGGAGGGGCAGCTCTTCCAAAATTCCAAGGACAGGTTTCCCTTTTAAAGTTCAGTGTCATCTGAGATGACTGTCAGGATGTAGATGAGAAAAATCAGTAGTTTGATGTGTGCGGTAAGCAGAGATATGCAGGACGTGGGAGAAGCATCAGGAATATCTGCTAAGGAGAAACCTTCCCAGAAAGATCTGAAGGGAGAATTCTCTTCCTACCATGTACCTCAATATAGCTAATCCATAACTTGGCATAATTTACCTTTTAAATACTTTCTTAGCCCTAAAGATTAATTCTGTTAATAATGCAGCTTTTCTGGTTTACTTTTAGGTATGTCTGCAGCTTTGTGTACTATGGACTAACTTTAAATGCTGGTGAATTAAGAGGAAATCTGTATTTAAACGTGGCTCTTTCTGGTCTTGTAGAAGTTCCAGCATTTCCTCTCTGCATGTTTTTCATTGAGAAATCCTGGTAAGAAAAACTTATTTCCTAGTTCTCTGCATATATTTGTAGATACCCTAGAAAAATATTAACATTTTTCTCAGTCAGATACTTGACTGTTTTTTCTAAACAGTGTTGGTGCTTTGGGGATTTACTCTGCTGTAGGGGTTTCTGCACTTGATACAGAAATGAGACTGGTTTTCTACATCTTCAATTTTTTAGTTTTGTTCAGATCTTAAATTACTCCAAAGATAAGCTCTTCAGTGATTAATGTTATTTAAAAAGTTTGGTCTTTATGGAAAGGAGTAGCCTAGTTATTTAAGTACCTATAGGTTATATATCTCTCTTACATATTTTATTCAGAATAACATGGTTTTGTAGTGCCTACCAACTGCAGTTGAAAGCAGTTTACAGCGTTGTTCATTGTTACTTAATCTTTTCTAAGAGAACTTTGAAGTGAGAGGTGCTGAATTTTCAGGAAGGCATGGATGATCCATGTCTGTGTATTTTCATACTTTTCAGTGTGTTTGGAGGCCATCCTTTGTGTGGGTGTTTTTTTCCAAAACCCCAAAAGTCTGACAACCCAGGGCTCCTCAGGGTTTCATGTAACCCTCACGTTCAGTGTCTTTGTAATGAAACTTTGGTCTCACTGAGGTCAGTGGCAAAAATCCACCAGATTTGAAATACTGACCAAGGTATAAGAGATTTAGAACTGTTACTTATGCTGCTGTGTACTTCAGTGCTTTGGTAATTTATAGACAAACTAAAAAACACTGCAGGGCCTTGGTTCCATCTTTACCTGGGTGTTCTTTCCCTTCCAGGTCTGGAAGACGTAAAACTATGACGTGTTTTCTGACATTTGCAGGACTTACCTGTGTGTTTTCCATGTTTTTACCAACAAATGCTGGTAAGTGTGTGCTCTTGGCAAGGCAGAAGTTTGGATAAAAGCTGACAAAACAGCTTGATGGACACTTTGTGACCGAGTGTATGAGGCCTAGTGACCTATCCATTTACACCCCTCTCTTCTCTTTTCGGGGCTGATCAGGGAGTCAGGGCCTTGTCTATATTCCTTTTAACTGCTTGCAGGCATAATTTGACTGTGTTAATTGATTAAGTTTGCCTGACTGTAAGCCCTTGGCTCTTTGAAGGCCAGCCCAAGCTGTCCCATTCTGTCTCAGATACTGACCCTGCACTCATTGATCACTATTAAGCAGTTCACCTTAAAGTGCTGGATTTCATAGCCAGACCACTGTGCAGTGTAATCTTAGTTTGGATCCTGACAGTGTGAGATGCCAAGCTTAATTTTACAATGGTTTTGGTGGCACATGATTTTTACAGAAATAAAAAACTGACTTTTTCAGAATTAGAAGTTCAATTCATCATTAAAAAACACCCAAGCCACTAAAAAGCTTTAAAAGGAATACTTTTGTACTTGAGAATTAGAAATGGAAGTCAGAATTGCAGTATGGAAGCCATAGGGATGGTGAGAAGCTTGCTGCCTTTGTCAGACTCAGCTTATTTACAGGAAGTCTTCTGCCTTTTCCAGTTGGTTTGTCTTTAATCCCATTAAAACATCTGACTTGGCACTGTGGTGAGAGTAAAGATGGCTCTTGGCCCAGAGTGATCTCTGTCAGTTCAGAAGGAAAGAACTTTGGTTCCAAGCATGATGAAGATGAGTCACTTTGCATGAAACAAGGATTGCTGCAGCTCCAGTCTGACCCTCTCAGTACTTTTACATTTGTCTAAGTCTCTGTTCTTCTGAGTGACTGATAAGGTCCTTGATTTTATTACAAGGGATTTAAGATTTTAATGAGATGTTGGGCACTTGCCTCTCATGTCTGTAACGTTTGCTTGATTTCCAAAGAACTCTGCTAACTTGTGAATGAGAATCTGATCTGAGTAATTTCCCCTGTGGAATAAGCCAAGAGCATTTCTGATAATAAGGATGTGTACTGAATCGGAGACTAAAATTCTGCCAGTGGTTAAGTAAAGACTGATATATCCCTCAGCTCCCTCTTTCCTTAGCACTTAAAATTCATCAATTAGTTTGTGTATCAGATTGGAAGATGGTGAGGGAGCATGGCAGTGGAGGGGCAATGGAGCTGTAATACCATTTTCTTTCAAAAGCTTCTGTAAAGCAGAAAGATATCTGCATTTTGTGTCTGCTTCATCCTGCAGCAAGCAAAGGAGACTCCCAGTCTAGGGGTAACTGGATTTTAGCTTTCATTGAGATTTATCTGTTTGTGCTCAAGGCCTAATACCTTTTTGTGGCTTTCCTTGATGTGCTTTCCACTGCAGCAGGAAAGAGAATTTGCAGTTCTTTAAATTGATTTTACCTCAGCTCTTGTTAATGTTGGGTATTTTGTGTTGAGAACGACCCTTTCATGGTGGGTACTTTAGCCTGAAGCAAGTTTATAGACCCTTTAGTTTTCAAAGTCCTGCTCAAGTGAACTTTTACTCATGAGGGTGACTGACAGAGGGTGAATCTACGTAGTGCCACCAGGAGGACCAGCTTCACACCCTTCCATCTGGCAGCTGTGTGTAATATTCCAGTTCTTCCTGAGTGAAAGGAGAACTTGGGTGAAAATGTTGCATCTGTTTTGCATGAATTACAGAAGTAAGTGCAAAAATGCATCACACTTAAAGAAATTAAGTTTCTGGATTTCAGTTTATACACAGATGAATTTCTTCACTGGTTAAAATAGAATCTGACTGGATCAGATGCAAAATACTCATGGGCAAAACTAAAAGAAAAGCAATTGAAAAGCAATCAGAGTTTCCCATGGCTTAATGAGCATCATTTGATCCAAATCAAAAATGCTGAACTCAGTGCTAAGGAAGGGAATCTGAAATACAGCTGCTAAAAAAAATATATCTTGCTAAAAAAAATATTAAATTCTCTTTTTATTAAAACACACGGTGCAAACATAACCATAATCAAAATCACATTAATGAAAGCCAGGTTTCTTTTGGACTCTAAAAGATGCACAACTTCTTTTTAGCCACCTAAACTGTCTCTCAGTAAACTGGGCTGCATTAGCATTTGTTCTTTCTAATTGCAGAGCTGTCACAACTTTAAGTCCCAGCAGAGTGTCCTTGGGGAGCAAATAAACTGTTGAGGTGAATCAAGTTTCATGGTTTTAATCTAATAAATTAGTCAAGGAGGGTCTGTGCTTATCAAAGGACATGGTTACCTGGGAAGGTGTTCTGACTGCAGAGCTGGGAGCAGCAGCCCTTCCTTTAGACAAGTGATAGTTTGTCAGTTTCCAAACAGAAAAAAAAAAAGGGTCTGATTTCCTGTGTCCTAAATACAATTTTCTTAAGCTAGCTTAAGAAACCAGCTTGGTTGGGACGAGCTGAGATACTGCTTTTGTGCTTGTGGTTGAGAAATGTATGGGTTAAACATTGTTTTTTGTGACAGTCTCCAAACGAGGACTAGATATTTATGTAAAAAAGGAATAAGAAAAGAGACTGTTCATGCTTACATCTTGTCTTCTCTTTCCTGAAAGGCCTCCTCCTGGGTCCCACTTTGTTAGCTCTGTGTGGAAAAATGATGGTCAGTGCTGCTTTCAACATCCTATATATTTATACATCTGAGCTGTACCCAACAGTGCTGAGGTAATTTGAGGGAGCTTCTGGGTAAATGAAATTGTTTTCTATGCTCAGTGACACTGATTGCTAGTGTGCTTTAGTATTTATCTGTAATTATTTTTATCTGAAATAACAATGTGAGTTGTTTCTGTAAGTAAGGCAGCTTGCTGGGGCCTGAAAGGGCTTCTCCAAAGAGTCACATGTTTTGCACCAATGCACGTTTCCAGGCTCTTTGGGGAAATTTGCTCTAGGTCTGAATCCAGAACAAAACCATGAAAACCAGCTTCTTGTTCTGCAGTGCTTGGTGACATGTTTCTCATTTCTGCTGTTGATTTTCGGGAGTACAATTACAGGGTGCAAACCCAAACACCATGATGTGATTGAAGTGTGTGCTCACTTAATAATAAATGCAGACTGTGCAGTAAGGACTCCTTACAGCTCTTCGGTGTACTTACATCTCCCATATGACTTTGTTTGCCTGCTGGAAAACAAGTGCTCTTCTATATCTTTGTTTTTTAATTTAATATTTATAATGCAGCCCATTTTTGAAGCCCACCGTTTAATTAATGGTGTAGAGCTAAAAACCTCAATTTATTTTTCATAGTTCCTACCAACTCTCTGTGAAGTTACCCTCCTGTTGTCCCAAGATAAATCTGAGATAGGAAAACATAATACACAGTCTTTTCTTCTCACACCCATGTTGACCTCCTGTGATTTTCTGGATGTGCTCTAAGTACATGTTCAGACTTGGAGCCATATCGTTGATTGAGAACAGCAACTGCAACTGGACTCAAAAAACCTGGGCCCAGTTTAGAGAGAGCAGGGAATTGGAAAGCTGATGTGGAGTAGGAAGGTGTCCCAGCTGGTAGATGTGGCTGCAGTTAGTTGGGATGGTGACACAAATCACTTCAATCCAGGGCTCTGAGGGGAAATGAAAAAACAAACTGAGGTTCATAAATTCCCATGTTAGGGAGGCGTAAAAGCTGGACTGTGGATGCAGCTTTGGCAGTACCACTGATGAGGGTGGGAGTGAAGTGACTGTAGATACTGAGCTTGTGGTTCTTGGCACAGGTTTAGGTTGAATGTGCAAGTCCCAGGCATGCTGACTGCAGTTGGGTGTGGGAGTTGTTTGTATTCTGCCCACCCAAACTTCAGACCCTCTTTTGTTTTCCACTTTTTTTTTTTTCTTGAGCATGTTCGATTCTTGTTTGCTTGTTTCCCTGTCCCCTCTACTTTTCAGGAGTTAAGAATCAAGAAAATTAAATCTGAAAATGTTTTTAATTTTTCAGCTTCTGATTGTTTTGCTGTGTTTTCGTGCTACACTGTCTCCTTAAGTCCTGTTGATGTTTGGTGCCAAGTGTGTGACAGCTCATACCTAGCAGGAATTACAGCAGCATCTCTGTGTGTATGGAACTAAGTATTTGTCATTAGCAATATTAAAAAAAAAATCAAGTAAAGTGCTGCTTCATTTGAGAATCTGGACTAATATTCTGGCAAAAAAAGTACTTTGTATGACAAATTCACAGACCACCAGTGGAGAAAATGCAAGGAGAAAGACAGTTAAAAAAATTAGCAACTTTTATTAGACCAGTCATGTTTAATAATGTGACAAACTAACACATTAAACCATGTGAACATTCCTAACATGTGACAATTTAAAAACATTTATGGTTTCTGCAAGAGAAGTGTTAAATTTAAAGCAAAACATCAGCACCATCTGGTGGTCTCTGCAAAGCTTGGCAGTGCTCCTGGTATCAGCCCTGGGATGAGACATGAACATTCAAAGGCAGGGGAGGTGGGATAACTGTTTTTTTGCCTTTTTTTTCAGTTGGATGTTTTGCAGAAAAATGTCTTCAGCATTACTGCTCTTTATTTAAACTTAACTACTTTAAGTATGAGGACTGTTAGGCCTCATGAGAAAGTGGTTGCAAAATGATGACGTCCTTGTATGTCTGGGGTGAAATCAGAGTGGGCCATTGGACTGACTAGGATAGCTTTTTTTTTTTGCTTATTTTCAGTAATTATTAAGCTATTTGATTATTTTCACAGTGGGGAAACAATCCTAAGGTCTTTTAATAACTACTTTCATTTTATATTGGAATGGAAATGATACAATTTGCATTCAGGATCACATTTTACCAAATTCCTTCTCTGCAGAAGATTGAGAAGCCAGGAAACCTCTGGGTATGGGCAGGCTTGGGGTCTGTGGGAAGAATGCTTCCAAAGGAATGATTCACATACAGATTGATGTGTCCCATCATGCAGGGATTTTGTTGACAAGGGAGGTGCTTGGCCTCGTCTTGTGGGGTTTGGGTTAATGTGGCCTAAATGTGAGGAAACGTGGGTTGCTATTTTCCTTTTCCCAAGAGGGCCTGATGAGAGAAAAGGTTGCTTTTTCTGTTTATTTTACTCCAAAGTCACTGGGCTCTCATCAGTTTCTTCCACCTGTTTCCTTCACCAGGCCAAGAGCCATTAGGAAGGGACATGCAGGTGGGTGATTTTGGGATACCAGTGACCCGTGTCACCACCCTGCTTGTCATCCTTAATCCTGTCACTGTCTTCCTGTCTTTGGAGAAGGAAAAGGGTGAGCAGAAGGGGAAAAAAAAGGGTGAACAGGAACAGCTCAGCTCAGCAGCGAGACTGAGGATGATGGTGAATGAGATGCAGAGAGAACAGCTGCCATGACCTTGTTGTTACCATCTCACTGCTGACTGGTGCCAACCCCCATCCCTGAAGGACTGTTAAATCCTCTATTTAGGAATGATACAGAGATGGAAGATTTTTTTGCAATTGGTCAGGAAATTAAAGACTCTGAGGACTGTAACTTTTCTTTGAAGAGGGTCCTGCTGTTCTAAGCCATGATTATCACAGTCTGGATGAGATTATTTTAAACTGTACTGAAAATTGAAGGGAGCACAGAATTCAGCAGCCCCTGTAGTGACACATCTGGCCAGATGTTTTCAAGCTTCTCACTGGCAGAGAGTTATTTTCTGTTTGGAGGTAAACACTGACTTTTCATCTGTGCACCCCAAGGTGGCAGAGGAGAGGCTGCTGCCTGAGGCTGCTCCACCCAGAGCTGGAGATGACATTCAGCATCTTCTCTCTGAAGATCCTGCCACATTTTGAAATCATTCCCCCTTCAGGGATTCCCAGTTAGATTGCTCTAGGGAGCAGGTGGGAAAACCTCTCTCTTTGTTGACTGTTTGAAGGATTGATTGTACAACAGGGTGATTTTGTGAGTGTTTGGTGTGATTTTACCTTACCTGCACCCCGATGAGGAAAGTCTTCGGAGTAACCACTGAAGGTCTTTAAAAACTGTATTTAAATTAAAGATCACTGATAACTTTTAAAAAAATATATATATAAGTTGGCTTGGCCACAGGCACCACGTGTTCATGCATGATTCAGTTGTGTATTCTGAAAGTACAAATCTTGCATCCTTTGTTCAAAACAGAAATGCTGGCTTGGGTGTCTGCTCCATGTCTTGCAGATTTGGGGGCATTTTGGCTCCATTTGTGCCATCTATGGTAAGATTATTTTCAACTTTTTTACGTAACTCAGACGTATTAAATTCTCTCAGAAGCACTTTACTGATTTTGGTATCGTGTCCACCTACATTCCTTGGAAAAAGTATTAGTTTTATGAAAAATTAAATATTGTTCACTCAATTTCGATAATGAGTGAACAATGCTTAAAAATACCTAGTATTTTATTGTTTTTGGAAATAGTCTAATGTTCTGTGTTATGTCACTGTTTCATCTGTTAGTCAAATGGTTGTCATGTAATGCATTTGGTACTGCTAAGGCTCACTCAGTATCTGAGTGCTCTTAGTCATGTAAACAAAGCTTTCATATGATGCTGTGTCTGTGAAATGGCATTTATTGGGTTTCTTTGCTCTACCAGAATATGGATAATTGCACAAACTGCTGGAGTGACAAGCTGTAGTCTCTTGGTCTTGACTGCAGTTTGTGCTTTTTGAGAGCAGGCAAGAATGCTGGTTTTTTCCTACGGGTTTTTAATTCCAGAAGTCTCTCAGTCCTTCTGTGCCGTTCGTGGTGTTCGGAATCACTGGATTGTCTGCAGGATTCCTGACTCTCCTTCTGCCAGAAACACTGAATAAGCCAATTACTGAGAGCATTGAAGAGCTCCAGAGTCCCAGATACCAAGTGCTTAAAAATGAAGAGGCAGAGTAATTATTTTTTTTTTTATTGTATCTTTGCTTTATTTTCTCCTCTGTCTTATGTCAACTATGGCTGACCTGCATCTTGGTCAGACTGTGCACTAACAAACATGTGCATGAAGTTCTTAAAGCCATCCTTCTGCATTCAGAGGAGATTAAATTTATTCCTTGGCTCTTTAAGGATGAAAAGGCTCAACAACATTCAGCTGTAGCTCTTACATTAAGTATAAATGAATATGATTTTGTTTGCTTAAAGGAAAACAGATTTCAGAAAGGTGGTCTGAAATAATCAGCCACAATACATTCAGTAACATTTCTGTGCTTTTACAGGAAAACAACAAAGCATGTTTTTCATATACTGGATTGTGACTTTTTGTAATGTTTATAGTGGAACATAATCTACTATTAATACATATCTGAGGAAGTGTTTTATCCTTCATTAGTCTCCTGGGTTAAAGCCATTTAAAGTGTTTTCCTGTTGTTGATATGCACTAAATGAAACTTCTGATGTGGGAAATGAAATTTTTGTTTGATTCAATAGGTAATGGAATAGAAAATGTAAAGTATATCCCCTCAGTTTGGGAATGGGTTCCCAAAAGAATTAGTCTTAAAAGGGAGGGGTAGGGGGGGATTTCTACAAGAAAGGAATTGTTATCTTAGAATTAAGCAGGCTTAGTGTTTTCTTATGTTTTTTCTTTCTAGGCTATCTTGTTAATTATCTGGTAATTATTGTACTTAATCAGTTTGATTATGCTACACACACTATTCTGCCCTCTTTCTATGTCTAATGTAGAGTAATACTGCATTTGATTGAAATGGAAAAAAAAACCCCAACAGCTTCTGAGCTTTACAAATACCACTTTGCTTCTAATGGTTAAAAAAAAATCAATGAATTCTGACTTTCACCTTTAATATTAGACTATAAAATAGGAAAAGGAAAAGTAGACATGTAAAACATTTTTCAGTAATTATTTCTCTTCTGTCTGACAGGCAAAGCAGTTAGAAGAAAACACTTGAGTTTGAGGCCTGTCTGGTGGAAAATGAAGTTGCCATTGAGAAGGTGCAAAGTGCTTCTCCCTGTGTCTGACAAGAAACATTCCAGGACTCATGTATAATGCTGTTTGTAGCATGTTGAACAGCTCTGTGTGGAGGCACATGGAGAAGATGGAAGGAGTTGATCAAAGCTTGTGAGAAAAGAGCTGACAAATCTGTGCATTAATTTAATGACTTAACAAAAGCCCACTTCAGAGGTTTGGACTTCTCTACAGCTTCTTGAAGTGAAGTATTAATTTATTTTACAAGACGTAATTGCTAGCTTCAGATGAAGCTATAATGTTGCAACTGAAGTGGTGTATAATTTAAAATTTAGATGGCCTTATATATTCTGTCAAGTTGGAAATGTGAGAAGGAGAAGCATCCTGTATATGCTAATTTTCTCTACAGGTTTTTTGCCTCTAGATTACAGTGTATACCTCACAGTGTGAAGAGACCAAAGATCTGTATGGGTTGTTGGCCTTATGTCTAACCATAAGAAATCTGAGCAGGAAACCTGAAAGGAGAATAAATGGATTCTGTTGTGGGAGAAAGCAAGTTTTTGTTGGAGAAGATGCATTAAATGGAAAACAATACTGGAATATTGGAAAAATTGTCGGGACTTGAAAAGGTGCATTTAAAGGATAGCATGAGTAACCTTTTAGACAAAGGTTATTAAATAATTTCTCATTCCACATGTACAGCTAGAACTTAATAACCTTTGTCTAAAAGTTTGCCTAAAAGTTCTAGCTGTACATATGGAATGAGAAATAATTGAGCCTGAGTTATATATTGTATATTTGTAGTAATATATAAATCCCATATATTTGACATATCACTTGGAAATTCTTCCTGCAAGGGAACGGTGTTTGGTTAACAGTTAATATATTTATGTTGGAATGGATGCATCACAAATGTTACAGGGATTTTTTATGGCAAACACAATTTTGTTATTAAAAAGACAATTATTTTAACATCTGTATTATGAGTGCTGCTTTTTCCAGGATGTTTACCCAGGCTTTTTGGAGGAATACTTGTATTGTTTTGATTTTGGCCCTTTATCTAATGTGTTGATTACTGTTTAAGGTTACTGCTGGGCCACTGTATTTTGAGAAGTTCCATAGTTAAAGAATAATTTGATTGAAGGAACACCTTTGTAAGTGTGTTTGCATTTTTACACATACCAAAATCTGTGCTGTGCCCACGTGTGCTTTGCCAGGAGCCTGGTCAGGACCCCAAGAGGTGAAGCTCAGTTGGTGATCAGAGCAATGTTTAGATAATGTTGACATACAGGTGCATAATGTGCATTTCCTTAACCTCCAGGTGATGAAGCCTGATGACTGTTGTGGGTTTACTTTGGGCTCATTTTCTCTCACCTCCCACACAATTGCTGTAAGTTGAGAGAAGGTTTATGCAGACAAAAGAGATCTGATGTGGGGAGAATAATATTAGGATTTATTACGAGTAAGATAAAAACTAAAGAATTATATATACAACAGTTCTAACTAGGCAATAGTGCTATGGATATACAGAAGTATCCCTCCCCCCTTTAGGAGGAGTAGCAGTCTCTTTTCCACTTCTGATTGTACCTCTTCAAAGGATAATTGGGTCAGCAGGGATATGGTAAAGACTAAGTTTTGCTACTGTTGACTTCAATTTTTTTATTACAGGAAATAAAATTTAATAAGAAATAGAACGATATAAAGTTGTATTCCCAAGGCAGAGACAAGGCTCTGGAACAGAAGGATCGTAAAGGTACCACCATGTGGCGGGAGTGTATTTCTCCCTCCTGCACTGCATCAGTGCGGTTTTCCTCTTCCTTTTATTCAATGTTATGTGAAAAACAGGAAACAAAGATAATTTGCATTTTGAACGTGGTTATTTCTGCTTTATTTGACCTGGAATTAATGAATTCTTTGCCTGGGGTGACCTCTGTGAATTCGGTGGATTGATGACCATAAAGCTGTGTGTCCCCAAAGACATTAATGATCTTTCCAGCAGCCCTGGCATGACTCATGGTACCTGGAGCTCTTTTTAGGAGGCTAGGCCAGTGTGGAAGCTGGTTTGGTACTTTGTCTCCAAGATACAAAAAAAATAAATATGGACAGAAATGTCTACTTCTGCTTTTGCTTCATACAATTTCCCTTCAATTTAACACCTTCTTTACCATTTTACTTTAAATATCCTTACTGCATTTTGCTATTGCTGTATAAAAAGATAGTATTTTTTTGGGGGGGAAATTATTTTTCCAATTCTATGTTTAGAAATAAGGAAATAATTGGAAATACTTTGTTGGACTAATATAACCAGTGCATTACATCTTATAAGGTATGTGTGACACACCAACCATATGTCATTCCTTACTGTATTTGTCACAGCAAATTGGAAAAGGCAGCATTTGGGTCAAATAACTGGAGGTTTTTTTGCAGTAGATATCTTCCCTTAAAACTTTGACTTTGTACAACTCAAAGTTCTTCATGTAGAGCAACTCTTTTTCTCATTATGTTTAATGAAGACAAAGCATTTTTTGGGGGGGGAATGCCCTAATTCTTTACTCAGTGTGGGACCATTATCTGTTGCTTTTCCACTTCTCTGTAAAAAGAACAAAGGGAGCTGAATTAATTCAAGTGGCTTAATTATACACATTAGGTCACAATCTCCATCCTTAAATACCACTTTTGGCTCTTCCCCTGTGCTTTATTTGTGTGTAGAAATTTGATTGTAATGTTGCATCTGCACTGTTCATCTGTTTCTGTGTTAGAACAATGTCTTCAGTGCTTTAGCACTTGATTGTGAAATTGCTTTTCTTCCTTTATCTGTTTTTAAACTGATTTTAAGTCTTTAGTCCAGCATTTGAGAAAGTTCTGCTGCTTTCTGGATTTTTTCATGTTTCAGCTGCAAATCTCAAGGTATGAAAAAAACCCCAAACATTGGCTGTCCTTAAATACATCTGTGATATTCACAGGTTGTCCAGAAAGAAAATCTGAACTGATTTCAGCTTTCACTCCTTTCTGTGTTTCACCTTTAATATTGCTGTAATTTTCCCCAAGGAATGCTGGATTTTTTTCCTGACTTGGATGCTAAGAGTACAGAAAAGAGGCAAAGCTTCAACATTCATTTATAGTGCCTATGTTTTAATGCCATTTGCCTGTCGTTAGGCCATATTTATCCTTTAATTCTTGGTTGGGTTTGCTTAAGCCCTAGTTTCCCCCTTGTCAGAGGAAGAATATCAATTGTAAATGGAAAAGTAATGGAAAAATTACTAGAGGGTACTGGAAAATTATTTTTCCATCACTCCCTCAGTTCATGCTATCTTTTGTATTTTGTTGCACATTCTGTTGTTCCACAGCCCTCCTGGTGGCTGGTTCATCCTGGAGAAGCATCAGGGATTGAGCTGAATTTACATTTTCCTGGCTGGCAAATATCCTCTGCTTTCTTTTGTCATCAGCCGGTTATACATCCCCTCTCCCCACACACACCATGTTAAAAATCAGATCAGGCATAAAGGCAGGGCTTGAGTTCCTTTTTCCTGAAAGCAAATTTTGCCCAATGCTCATGTCAATCTCATCTCAGTGATCTTTTTCATTATCCCAGCTGATGTTTCATCAAAGCTGTTTCCTCCTTTATTGAAACACTCTGTGTTATTGCTTGAAGTGAAGGCTATGGATTCATTTTTAGCATTTATCCTTTTTAATCTGAGTGAAGTACAAATAATCCTTTGCTCTGTTGACTAATGCTCTTGCAGCTAAGCAGTAGAGAAAGGAGGAGGTAAACTTTTCAGACTATCAGCTTGTTCTGCCATTCAGTTTTCAGTTTGCTTGAGGCAAATACCTGTATCATGTATTACAGCATGCAAGAGTTCTGATTTTTTTTCCATGCAGTGCATTACCAGCAGTTCATTTGCAAATTCATCTTTTGTTGTATCACTTGCTACAGGAGATGTAAAATTTCCTAGAGACAATTTTGGGAGATGCAGTCCTTCCATTAGAGTTAAATCCTTGAAAATAGTGGGCAGATGTACAGCTACAGGCAAACTATGGGTGTGAAATGGAATAGCAACCTGGTCATGCTAATAACAGGTAAGTTGAATTGACTGGCCAACTCGTAGTAATTTTTTCAGAAACTTCAGTCACTTGGGCTGAAAATTTCTATACTGGTGTTTGTCTGCCAGGTATCAGTACTGCCAACATTGTTGTTGAAAGGCTCTGGTGATCATGTGGGGGTTTTCTAACTCAAAGAGATTCTGCATCTGCAACACCTCATTTCTTGTTTGTCACAGCCTCACATAATCTTCTACCTCTGCCTATTCCCTCCTATCCCATCCACAGTGATGTACGGCCTGATTGAATTCTCATTTCTCTGTACCAATGTGCAAAGGAAAAGAAAGAGACTGCCATATATTTCTGGCTCACCTAAGGAAACCAGAATCTGTGCACACAAAATGAAGCTGCTCCAGATACATCCGTGTTGAAAGAAATTGCTCTTTCTTTTCCCTGTCCCGTATCTCGTGGTAGGTCAGGTTTATAGATGTTGGTGTCAACATTCAGGGAGAGCTGGCTCTGGGTTTGCTGCAAGAAGCCTGGGAGCAGCAATGGTACCCCCAGCTCCCTGTAGCAGCTGCAGCTCCAGAGGTATGTCATCGGCTTCAAACTATTATTAAATCCTTATGATGATGTATATTGTTGTCTGTACAAGTGTCCTTTTTTAAGGCCTCCTGATCCTGTGATTTCAAGGCTGTGATATGACAGTTGAACAGTCTGTCATTGCATTGTGTTTATTTCCTTTCATCGTTTTAGATTTGCTGCCTCTTGGTTCCACAGCAGATGCCAATGATGGGGAATAATGACAGTAAATAGGAGTGCTTGACCCTCAGATAAACCCTGCAGTTTAATGCTGTATGGTTTGTATTGTCTGGTTTCTCTTCTTCTGAAAATGATGCAGTTAGTTTTCTGAGTGGACACTTTTCCAAGGCCTCTCATTTTTATGTGTCTCTGTGCCTTGAAATCGGTGAGCAAATGGCTCCAAGTGCTTGTGTGAAGATAATCCCTCAGTGTGTGCTCACTTTTTGCTTGTGCCAAGACCTGCTGGAAAACCAGCAGCCAGACCCTCTGTGAAACATCTGAGAGAGGGGGTGGTGAGCCTTTCTCCCTGCTTCTCACCTGGAGGTAACTTGGAAAATTTGACCCGGTAGTTCTTAAAATAAAGCCAACTCTTCCCCCTGTGCCCCCCCCAAACAACCAAGCCCCTGATAAAAATGAGTTTTGGAAATAAAAAGCCAAGGGAAAGCAATGACTTATGCAGCAGTTTGTAATCTCTGCTGAAGAATATATTAGAGAAAAGTAAAATTGGCAGCAGGAGGGCCGATTTTGCAGTTGTGGTCTTAACAAATTGCTATGGATCTGATTTGGCTATTTATTATCTCTAATCCTAGTGGTCTACCGGGAAGGAAGGGAAATAATTACTAATGACAGATTTTAGTTAAAGTTAATTTATTGGTGGTGAAAGTAATTGCGTGTTCCAGGTGTTCATCAGGTTAGCAAGACAACATTTAACTATCGAATATTCCAATTACAATGTGGTTAATTAAACATGATTAAGCTGTTGGGTTTACAAACACACAACTAATTATGTATAATTACACTTGTGGGTTTATGGAGTGCAGCATGCAAGATAGATGTGATATTTAAAATCTTTCAGAAGATTTTGTAAATCTGAGTTTTCTAAGACTACCTTATGCTTGTTTACTAAGAGACTACCTTAGGCATATACATTAATATATAATATATAGGTATTGACAGCTTGCTGTGTTCTTAAATCAGAAACTTCCCGTGTAGAAGTTGTAGTGAAATATCAGTTAAGAACCATAAAAGGGGCAGAGGGGAGAGTGGAATTTGCAGCTGAATGGTACAAATCTTGTGTGGATTGGTAAAAGCTGGTTGTCCTTTGCTACTTAAATTCTTCTGTGATTTAGGCAGAGTTAAGAACAGTGAGAACTGTATTTATTGGGCACTGCGGCTATCGGGTCACCCTTAGGAGAAGTTCAGGGGTGGTGTTTGGTGAGGGGCCAGGGTGGGTACGGGGCATCAAGAGCCTCTGGGAAGGGTTTGGAAGAGTCTGCGTTTTAGTGGTGGGGTTGCTGCAGATGGGCACGTCCCCTGAGGGGGTGAGGGGAGGTGGGTGTTGAGCCAGGCCCAGGCAAGAGATCTCACCCCCTTGAAGCCGATGCTCTACCACAAACTGGAACTGCTGAATTTAGGAAGGGTGGTGCGTAATTTACAGCAGGTCTTGCAACTCAGCGATTTCAGAGATCTTTTCCAGCCTTGTCCCCGCGGCTGGGAGGCGCTGCCCCCCCCACACCCCGAGCCCTCAGCGCACCCCGGGGGCCACCTGCCCACAAAATGGCGCCCGAGGGCAAAGGCGGGTGCCATTTTGTGGGGGCGCCATTTTGTGGGGGTGCCATTTTGTGGGGGCGCCATTTTGTGGGGGCGCCATTTTGTGGGGGCGCCATTTTGTGGGGGCGCCATTTTGTGGGGGCGCCATTTTGTGGGG
>JAWWLV010000180.1:22563-36167 GCA_035041135.1 Platyrinchus mystaceus
CCATTTTGTGGGGGCGCCATTTTGTGGGGGCGCCATTTTGTGGGGGCGCCATTTTGTGGGGGCGCCATTTTGTGGGGACGCCATTTTGTGGGGGCGCCATTTTGTGGGGGCGCCATGGTGTGTGGTGATGGCTGTCCCTCAGTGCTGTAAACACCTGTGCTTCCTTCAGGACAGGAAACACATGGCAGGGATCAGGTCTCTGGAGCTCAGGTTGTGGTTTAGCTGTGCGTCGCAGCCCTCGTGATTAGGGCGTGGTACCTCTGTTAGGTACGGACGGAGTCTGCAGTAGCCCTTCAGGCTTAATTGCTGCCCTGACGGACGCACGTGTCGTTTAAATATGCATGATACTTTTGCTGGGAAAGCTGTGTGCTGTGCTGCACTGCACTTGTCGTAAGGGCTGTTGTACTCTGATCTGTGCTATGGTTCAACTTTGAGAAAGAGGCGCTGAGGAGAATGTGTGTTTGTGCGGGAAGGAGTTTTTACATTGAATTCTCCTATCCTGTTCAGGACGATCACTTGGCCTGTCAAACATAGCATTGAGGAGCAATGTGGCTGTACCAGGTGAGCGCCAACCTGATGAGATCCCTTGTTTAGGGAGAAAAGACCCTTTCATCCCATATTGCGGATAATCCAGAGGTGGCCCTTGTGTGGAGCGGGCTGTGCTCTTGCCCCCTGGCCATGCTGGGCTCATGTTTTTTTCCCTACCAGTTGCTAGAGAAACACTTTCTGTTCTGAAGATCTGGAAACGGCATTAGGAAGTTTAATCTTTTTTTACTTTATTTACGAACAACAAATTACAATGAAATAAAAGAGGATGAAAATAAAATTTTACACTGTGCCCTTTAGGCAGTTTTTATGCTTCTCTCTAACTAGAAGGTTAAAAGAGCAAAATAATATTGACTAAGTGTCTGGTCTTTACATAAGTGTTCTTGAAAGTTAATCAATCCACTTGTACCCTAAATAATGTTAGCTTTTCAGTTCAGAGGGGCTGTGGTAAAATTCACCTGGCTTTTCTGGCTCTAAGAGGATGGTAGGGCTGGAAGCAAACTGTGATGAGCTTGTTTGCCTATGCCTTGATGGGATTAAGATGGGGTGCTGCACTGTCACTGGGATGATGTTTTCTCGATATTTAATTGACCATTGCAGCTTGCAAACAGCCCATTAGCTAGTGTATTTATGCTTCTTGAGGCTACTGCTGAGTGGTGATAGTCTCTTTCTCTTGTGTTTGTTACAGAAAAGCTTAAGGTAATTTGAATGAGTTTGGGGAGAACAGCAAAAAGGCAGGAAGAGGTTGGTTTTCTCGTTGTGCTTTTTAATACGGTTCTATAACTTGGAGGCTTTGTTGAAGAGCATTAAAATGCATAGACTTTTAATGGGACTGCAAGAGAAAACAAAATGAATCACTGTTACCCAAGTAATCTATCACTGCAGCTTTGTTCTTGAAAAATGAACAGGGGTGTACAAGTCCTTCTGACCTTCAGACCCCCTCTGGTGCTGTAGCCCACCTCTGGGCACATCAAAGCAGGACTAGGCAGGGAGAAAAGGAGCAACCTCTGGTTTTGGCCCAGCTGTGGGGAAATTTGGCTGGCTTTGAGAAAAGAGCCTGGTGATTTCTGCTTCTCTGACAGTAATGTGGATGAGGGCTCCATCTCTGCTGGTTCCCCTGCCTGAGTGTGAGCCATGACCCTTTATATAACCCCACTGAGATGTAAGTGTGGCTTTTACATTCAGTTTATTAGCTGTAGATGTGAACAACTTTAAGGTTCTCTATTTACCTTAACATACACACACAGGTGTGTGTGTGTGTGTGTGTTGTAGCAGGATTAGATGGGTTGTCATTTGGGGGAGGTTTCTCTGCTAAAAACCCCACAGACAAACACACTCCCCAGACAGCCACACTTTTCTGCATGAATTTTTAAAATCCATCCAGGGAGCCTGTTTATCCAGTCTGGAATACATTGCTCTGAATGGAAAGGATCTTCCTGTTCCCTGTGAGCTGCTGGTCCCATCCTGTCGGGGTGGCAGCCCACCTATGCCTTCCTCTGCTCTGGAGGGGACATAGCTGCTGCCTTCACAGGCTGCAATTATTTGGGATGATAACTAATAGATCTCTGGTGGTTTTGGTCTCTGCTTTCCACTAAACCTTAATGCCATTATATGCAGTGAAACTGCGAAAGGATTGTGTGATGGAATGGGGGGAAAAAAAGGAAGGTTTCATAACAGGCTTGACCTCTGAGCTCCATTTTACTGCTTCCAGAAGGAAATCCCTGCTCTTGCCTCACTCCAGTTGCCTCCCTGTTCCTGGTTTATGAGTTTGCCTGTTGGGTGATGTACAGTGGCAATAACTTGCAGATGGCTTTGTGTGTGACAGCTGGAGCAGTGTTTTTAATCTTGCTCATTTCCAGTATGCACTCCCCTTTCCCTACCTCTTCCAGGGGAAGCTGCCTTCTTGTTTCAGTGACCTCCAGTGGTGAGGTGCAGATGTTGCTGCTCGCTGCTGTCTCCTGGGTGAGATCTTTGCTTTCAGCTTTCTGGGAGCAGCTTAGTGGCAGAGCAAGCTCAAGGTTGTGCTTGTCCAAAGCCTGCTGAAAGAGTGGAGAGAAAGGAAAAAAACCCACCCCAATAAAACACATGAAAACGTTGAAGAAACTGCAGTGAAGTTGCTTAACGACTGAGGGAAAGGCTGAGTAAAAGACAAAATAAAATACTTAAGAACACAAAGTAAGTGGCCATAAAACGAGTGTTTATGGACGAGCAGGTTTGTGAAGCCTTGCTCTCTGCTTCCTGAACGTGGTTAATGAACAAAGCCTTGAGATGGTTTTTGTTCAGTTGTGATTATTGCCAGGTTTGTCTGTGCAGAGAGAGGAGAGATGGAAAAGCAACAAAAAAATAAAGGCAGCTGACTGTAGGAATGGGTGTGTGGCAGTTTGGCCTCATCTTCTGCCCTGAACCAGAGGGTGGTTTTGCCCTCAGTGTCTCCAAAGGGCTGCCTGTGCGTGAGCAGAGCTGCTTTATAATGATGAAAGTATCAAGATGTGGTCACAGGCCCCAGAGAGCACCTGAAGACTGGACATATGTGCTTTACTCCTTATTTTTGCCTTGGGGAATGCATGGGGTGCCTGCACCCAGGAACAGCTGCAGGCCTGAGGAGGGGGCTGGGGCTGCTCCAGGCTGGGAATGGCCAGTGCCAGCAGCCCTGTGGCTTAAACCTCGCTGAGCCCCTCAGCCCTGCGTGTGGCACCTCAGGGGGACAGAGGTGAGAGGGGGGAAACTCTGCCAGGAGCTGGGAGAGGCACAGGAGTTAAAAGTGAAGGAGTGAGGGTGAGTTGGGGAAAAGAGAGTAAGGGAAAATAACGTATCTTTGTTTCTTACCATCCAGACCTAGTTTAATTGGTAAGAAATAACATTAATTTTCCCCAAGTTGATTCCCTTGCACCTGTGATAGCAATAGGTGAGGGATCTCCCTGTCTGTATCTGGCTTTGTATCTTGACCCACAAGCTTTTTTGCTGTGTTTTCTCCCCTGCCTGGCTGAGGAGGGGAAGCGAGAGCAGCCAGGTGGGCATCTGGCAGCCAGCCATGGTCAACCTGCCTCAGAAACATTTAATTGACCTCTAAAACATATCTGTTAGGGGTTTAGAAGTAGTTCTGATACTGACCACTTCTGACCTCTTGTTCTCTCCAGCATGTGTGTGGAGCTGCCCCGAGGCACCGTTCTCCAGGTGGTATTTTGATAGGTGTTGGGTGTGTGGGTGAGAAGAGAAGGTGACCCGCTCTCATATAAGCACAAAGCAGTTAAATATTGTGCGAAGGACGACCCTTACCGTTGCCTGGTTTGAGGTGGCACCCCTGCTTTGTACTCAGGGGTGTGCAGCAGCTTCTGCTTGGAAATGGAAACATTAAATCAGAGAGTGTATTTTGTGGGAACTGCAGGTGGCAGTAGGGGCTAAGTTTTACAGAAAAAATGTTTTAAATTTCTGTCCTTCACAGTAGCTTGCCATATGGCAAACACTTGAATCTCTGCAAGAGCCTTCTCTTAAAGCCAACACTCCACGTTTTTAAGGACTTGTAAGCACATTTTAAGGGACAGTGTTTTCACTAAGTATAATGACACTTTCTGCTCCCTTTGGAATGCCCTGTACTGCTTTCCCCCAAGGTGGGGGGAAAATGCTTATTGAACTCTGGTTTTATTTACTGTGTTCCAACTGGGTAAGTAACTTAAGTGTTGTATTACTTACATTTACCACAATCAAAATCGTGTCCATTTGAGTTTAAGAAGTGGTTCAATTGCTCTAAGTTAACCCTGGGACTTTGAAGTCCTATGTGTTACACAGAAGAACCTTGAACAGATCTCAGTGAAGTTAAATACAGGACATTTTATCAGTCTCAGTTTGGTTTCTGGTCACTGAGAAGACCTTAATTCAATGACTAGCCAAGAGATAATGAACTAAGTGTTGTACCCCATGCTCTATGTATTTTTGACTTAGAAGTTACCTGTCATCAGGTGCTCTCTCCTTGAGGATACACACATTTATTTGTCTGGTTCAGTCAGAATAAAGACTGTACTTGGGTTTATTGCATACCATGAGGAACTTGAGAGAGGCAAGGCACTGAAATAAAGGTGTGCTTGTGTTGTTCCGACAGCTCTTTGAATAAACAGAGATGTGCCCGTGTGCTCTGTGTACGCTGGGATCAGCGGGCAGGGTGTGTGCATGTTTTAACTTTGGTTATACTGGGTTATGATTAAGCTGGAAAAACTTTCCAAAACACTTAAGATGGCTATTTCTGAGCTCTGAGGTGAGGCTTGGTACAGACAAATCAGTGTCTAAAAAGTACTAATTGCTCTTACTGATAAAGTTGTACCATGATAAGTGCAAATCCCAGAGAGATTAATGCTGATGGCAGGGTCAGTTCAAAATCTGCAGGAAGCATTTTTGGTAGCATGTTTTCCAATTAAAAAGCAAGAGCAAAGTAGTTAGATGTATTGCTGGGAATTAAATACTTACTCTAGAGCTAATTGCTTTTTTGTGGTAGTTTTTCAGATGTACACTAGAAAGGTAACAGAGAGTTTGGGCAGTGAAGGACTCATCCGTGTTTTTAAAGCCTTCCCTGGCACGAAGCACTCTGATTGTTGTTTCCCCCCTTGTGCTTCTTCCTTGATGCTGAATGCTGATTACAAGCCATATATTTATATTCTTGCTCCTGGTTGGATCAGGAGCATCAGGGAATCTCTGTACTGGAGCCAGCATCGTCAGAGAGCATGTCCCAGCCTCCCGATGGGAAATACTGGCACATAGTGTGATGTACAACTGTATTACCTATTAAAAAGAGATTATTTAGGGCATGTAGAAAAGAGACTGTATTATAAATTAAACAAAGAACAAGATGCAATTTAATAACTGTTCCCGTGTACTGGGAAATCCCAGAGTGTGCATATAAGGTCTTACTGCCAGGATGTTGCTGTTGGGGACGATCCTAGGGTGGGGGGCTCAGGAGGGAGGGAGGGAGGTGTCCTGTGCACATACTTAAAGAGAATTAATTCAAGCTGCAGTTATGGACCCTTCCCATTCCATTTTCACAAATATTTTTCTGAATTTGTTTGGCTGAGCATCTGCTGAGAGCAAATGCCAAGGTTGTGTTGTCTGTCCTGAGTGCCAAATTTGACTTGTGTGCCGGGGTGTGCCTGGTCTTGTTGAATCCAGGGAGAGCTGGAGTGCCCTGTGATTTACCTTAACAATTATAATCAAAGCCACACAGCTCAAATGAGGAGTGTTTGATCTTCAGAGCTTATAATGAACACAAAGAAACACCCCAGAAGCTATTTTATTGAATAAATTTAAATAATGCATTGATTTTAGAAAATAATTGCACATGAGCAAATGGCTAAGTTAATCAAAGTATTAATTTGTTCAGCTCTTAGGGATATGTAAAAGCTTAAATAATGTGTAAATATCACATTTGGCACATGCAGACTTACCACAAAATATGAGTTATTTGTAGTGCACACACAGCTGAAGAGAGACTATGCAAATATGTTTTAATGATGCTTGATGGGGGACCAGTAATCAGATTTGGAAATGATATAGGGAATTGCACAATTCCAGTTTTGGTGCATCAGTAAGTGTGTATTTCCCTTGAGACCAAGCTCTTTGAGGAGGCTCCCAGTGCACTCCATGCAGGGAGACCTGCTGGTGACACGCAGCCTTTTGGCAAAATTTCCTGCAGTTTGCTTCCTGCAGGTGACCTTGGAAGTATGACCTGAACTTAGGGTGCCCCTGTAGCACGTGTAGGCCTGTTGGCAGAGGTTTGGGGCTGGTGTCAGACTCTGGCAGCCTTTGCTGTGGTTTGGCCACCCCTCACAGCCCCACAGGGTTTGCACCCTCGCTGCAGCTGCACTGAGTGCTGGTGTTGTGCCTGTGCAAATGACAGCACAGAAAGTGGGTATTTAATGTTGGAGTTAATGCACCTCTGCTCCTGCTGTGCCTGCTTTGTGCATGTGATCTATTCATGGGCAGAAGTATTGTGTTCTTTCCTAGATTGACAGGAGATTTTCATTGCTTACAACGATCCGGTCTTGATCTGATTTAGCTGTTTCTATCCTGGCATGTGGCAGTGGGGTGGTGTATTAACAGTCTCACAGCAGTCTTCAGTGGGTTCAATGAAATTAATGTGGGTATTAGTCAAATATTGGCTGACAGTTTTCTTAGGCTGGGCTCTGACAAGAGTTGTGGTTGGGAAATTATGATTTTGTTATTTCATTTCACTTAATATTGATGTGTGGGGCGATATAAAAGGTGGTTATTTTTTTAGAGTAGGTTCTTTATCCTGACTCGGTCAGGGACTGGAGTCTGGTATTTGTATTAAATATTGTATCAAGTGATTTGCAGTAGCTGTGGGGTTTAGTGGGATGAGAGCTATTTGTTTTTACACAGAAACCTGTGGCTCCTTTTGTTGGGGCTTTGAATTGCTTTCATGCTCCATTCTCACAGGAGAAATGCAAATGCTGCTGAAAAATTATATTTTGATTACAGACAAAGGTAGCAGAAAAGCCTTACGGAAGAACTTAGGTTTGTCTGCTTTTTGCCAGATTTTTTTTTTTAAAGTGTGGGAATTATGTTCCACTGCCCTCCTGCTGAGGAAATAGCACAGGGAAGCACGGATGAGAAATGCAACTGTGCAGCCACTATTGGCCTTGGGCCTTAGTGGTCCAGCCCTGCACAAAGTTACAGAAGGGGCACCCCAGGGACAGCAGGACTTTTCAGAGATTTTGGGTGGGATGTGGGAAAACCAGACTGTGAATGTGCTGAGCATGGAGAAGCCAGGCTGTGATTTGTGAGCCCAGACTAGCAGAGATGCTGTGGCAGCTCCCTCACCAGGGGGCTGTGGCTGAACAGGATGAGGAGGGAAGCGGCTGAGATGCCCTCTCAGGGCTGCTTTTCCCATCAGCAGGAGCCAGCAGACTCCAAACTGGAGCTCCCTGCAGCTTCCCCTTTGTTTTGGTGGTGGTTCTCACTTCTTTCCCAGCCCCACGGTGGTGCTGGGGAAAACTCCCTGTGGCCTCACCATGCTCCCTGCACACATGTCCATATGTTCCTTCTTGGTTCATTTATCATAACTCATTAAAGTAAATTCATGGATTTATTACTGTTCTCTCCTGTTCTTGAGCAAGGCTGTGCTTGTTGGTGGTACGTGACACTGTCTGGATGTGATGCTGGTTACTTCCCTGGCTTGCCTGGCGTTCCTCATCATGGAAGCTTCTGAAATATGCATCCTTTAGGTTTCATTGTCACCAGGTAATCTGATCAATATAACAGACAGCTGCCAAAATTCAAGTGGGGCCCTTGAAGCTGATAGGAGGATATTACATTATGGCCTGACCTGTTGCACCTTGGGTTATTTCCTTGCTCATGCAGAACAGTTATTTTATTCTGTCCTTCTTCAGCTCCTGAAGAAGAGCAGGTAAAAGACATCAGTGAATTTTGTGGAGGAAAAAGGACCTTTCCAGCCAGTTGAAAGACATGCAAGCTCCATTTCATCTTGGCTTATAAATCAGCAGTAGAAAAGTGCTGTAGTTCTGCTTTTCTTGTTATCTAGTGCATTAGGAATAGGAAGCAGTGCATTTAACATTATATACTTAAATGTGCTGGCATTTACCTATTTAGCCATGTTTACTTGAGTAATTACAAGTCAGATTAAATGTGGTGCTTACTGACCTTTAAGGAAGGGCCCAAAACAAAAGGCAAAACAAGTTATATAAACATTAGGCAGAACAACTCAACTACTTGCCACAATCTCAGTATTTATTCATGGAAGAAAAGTAAAAGACTTGATGCAGACAAAAGGTATTCTGATAGGTCCCAGTAAAAATTTCAGATAAAGTGACTTGAAAAGAAAAGAAATCGAATATAATTTTCTTCTGTGGTAGCTGGGGGGAAAAGGTTACAATCCTCCAATTACAATTTTGAAACCACAGAATAATCAGTGCTTGCAGCAAAAGTAGGATTCTCCTGATATTTTTCAACTGTGACTCAACTGTTAAACCCAGATTTACTTAAATACAAGTTTGTTATTTAAATGTGAAAGTAATTTATGGCAGCACAAGGTAGAAATTGGAACTTAAAATATTCATACTGGCTATTTGTCTACCGGTTGCCTCCCATGGAAGCAATTAATTTGAGCACTTGGGTATTTTCATGCATTCTGCAGGGTTGGTTTTATACAATTTACGTGGAGAAGTGATTTATTTCCAAGTTACACCTTATACACTGAAGAGGCCGGGGTGGGAGGCAATGCCCCTCTGAAGATGGATATTGGCAAACTTTGGCAGCTTTGGGATGAGCCTCTTCCAAAATGGTAAAATTACCCCAAGTGCCAGCATTGCCACAAATGCTCTCCTGAGTCTTTCCTTGTCATCTGACTTGGTTATGGAGGTTTGCTTGGTTTTGTCTGTCTTCCCTGAGCATCCATTTTTATGAGAGAGATTTTATTAGTTTTCCTCCATTAAATGCAGAGCCGGATCCTGGGCATGTGTGTGCTCTTTGCTTTCACAGCATGGTGACAAAAGTGAATATTTTGGCTGGTCAACAGAACTATCATAAGGGTTTTAACCTTAATATTACTTTTAGGCCCTTTTCCCCACACTGCCTGTGGTGGGCTGTAATTTCTTCTTCCCTTTTACCAGGAACACTGGAACTGCTCTGTCACTGATTTCACCCGTGTCATCTCTCTCCCGAAGGAAAAGGCACGGCTGATTCTCCTTTAGATGAGAGTCAACTCCTGTCCCACTCCTGACTGTGCAGAGCTGTGTGTGCTCACCCTGGGATTTTGCAGACTCTCCTCTGTGACCAGTTGCATTTCCATGGTGCTATCCGATATCTTCCCAGAACTGTTTTGCTTTTCCACCTGTGTTCCCACCAAGGCTCAGATGAGAAAGGACAGTGAGCTGTGGGACAGCATACTGACCTGCAATAGCCATATATCTGAGTTACATGTCTCAGGGTCTCTTCTTTTTTTTTTATCAGGCAGAATCCTCTCATTTCTCAAAAGTACTTAATAAAAAATTACTTTGGATTGCTTGAACATTACCCTTCCTCAATTATTGTTTGACAAACAGGTGGGTTCAGTGATACCCACTGGTAGTAGCTTGCAATACATTTTGAAAACCAGCTCTGTAATATACCTCTTGCTTGTGATTTTTATTTTGTTGTTTATTCTGGGTGTGCTGTTTTGTCCAAACACCCACAGCTGAAGATTATGGGCATTGCAGTAGCAAAGCCTAGCAATTATATCCCCTCTCCTGTGCCAGTCTGGAAGCTAATCCCTGTGTCTCTTTGTTTCTCTTCCTTTGTTCCCTGGTAGAAAGGAAAATGCCCCTGGCCTTTCACCTTGGCTTTACATTTCAGAAGTTCTGCATCTTTTTCTAAAGATGGACAGAATTTTCCATAGGGGACAGGCACCACATTATGTCTGCAGGGTGGCCCAAAACCCAGACCTGAGAGATAGAGGCTTTCTTTCCTTGGGGAAAGGGGAGTCCTTTGCTTTCATGAGTCCAGCGCTGAAACAGCCAGTCCAAGTTCAAAAATTGAATACAGACCAAGATTCCTCCCAGACCAAAGGATCTGTCCTGAGGCAGACACTGGATTAATGTATTTCACACGAATTTAGAAGCATATGCAGAGAGGGAGAGATGATCAATGTTTAATTATGCAAATAGTCTTCCAGGCTTTAATATTAAACTGGAATAAACCTGTCATGACACTGGGGACAGGCAGTGAGTGAGCTGCTGTGCTCAGGTGCTGGGTTAGCAGGGGGGACATGGTGGATTGGGTGCAGGGGGTCAGGGGCTGGCTGGAAGCTCCCAGCATCACTGGAAAGCAGCTCCCACTCACAAAGGCAGAGATGAAGTTTCTGGATGAAAACTTGGTATAGCTGGGTCTGGCTATAGCATAGCTTTGTACAGTGCTGTTATTTAGAGCTGTCTCGGTGTTAGTTCAGGCTCTGCTTGGCTCACCTGATGTGGATGTATGAAGATACTTGTCTCCAGTGCTCTGCTGGCAGATGTGGCTGCAATGACTTGCATGGTGAGGTACTGCACTCTGACAAGCCTCTGTTTGGTTGGGCTTTTTAATGAGGAACTCATTTAATTGTGCTGGACTTGATGAGGTTGTGTGGGAATCCAACTATGAAATTTCCTCTGGGTGAGAGCTTCACCAGGAGAGTGGGAATTACCTCCCTTCCTTGCAGGGCTTCCCTGCTGTTTGTGAGCACTGTCCATGGAGCCATGAAGCCTTCTGGAGGGTGTAGATATGGATGCACAAGTGCTGTGATGATGCAAGAAATCTGCACTCAGTTGCCAATCTTGACCTGCTTAAAAACCTTGTTGCTCTTTACTCTTTAATATATGGCACCTTTTCTGTTTTAATTCAAACCTTCATAGTGTCATTCACACCTCTGTTCTTTTTGCCCACCCATTTCAGCTTCCCTATGTTCCCCAAGTTGCTGCTGAGCCCCAGGAGGAAGGAGATGCAGCAGTGTGGGCCTCCTGGCAGGGATGAGGCTATTGGACCATTTGGATGTATTCAAGTCTGGAGGAAAGGTAAAAGCTTCACACTGCAAAGAAGTTTTTAGGAAACACATGTATATATTTTTCTATTTAATCTCTCCTTTTTCCCATCAGGGGATGCCCTCAGTTCCTGATGCTTATGGCCAGTGCAGTGGCAAAGCACATGGTTAATATAGCTGGTGTGTTTCTCTTAAAGTGGTGGTGAAGTTTTGTGGGTCTCCCTTTTTCTGTGCCCATTTTTGGGACCTTTTCTGCTTTTGGGTTGTTTTCACTGTTTTGTTTTTATACCCTGCTGGATCCACATGTGGATAAGCAGAATTGCTCATCTGTGAGCTCTTCTGGGGGACACAGTAGGGAGGGCACGTTTCTGATACCCTGCTTGCCTGGTGGTTGTGTTCAGCATGGCTCTTGCCTGGCATTGTTAAGATAATGGAGGAGGAAGAGGAATATTGCCTGCTGCTGTGTTAGATTAGGTAATGATTTTCTAGCTCTCACAAGCTCTATCAGGTTTGTTTCGGTGCCCACACAGTGCCTTGATTCGCTATCAAAAGAAAGTCTTGAACTATGCAAAGACTAAGCTACGAGTAGCAGAGCTACTGCTGAGCATGGTTGTACATTGCCTCTGCTGAATATTCATGGTAATCAAAGATCACAACTTTGCTGGAGTTAAAATAGTTTTTTAGTTGCTTGGACAATTCCAAACCTGCAAAATATGTATTGATATAAATATCAAATAGCTCTGTTACCTCCCCTAAAGCAACATTTTTTTAGGCAGTGGACAGAGGAAATGAAAACACTAGTCATGATAGGATTTTGGGTACAAAAAAAAGGCACTTCAAAATTATAATTTTTATTCTTTGTCCTTGGTCTTAATACAGTTCAAAGCCAGAAGATGAGCAAAGGCATTCCTATACCCAAACTGAGATAACAGATTTTAATTGCCATCTACCATGTTTGTGAAGGGTTTATTATGAGAAGAGCTGTCATGAGGTGCATGGTGGAAAATAAAACTCTTTGTCAGTGCAGGTTTGCAGAATTGTCTCATGCTTAAACACTTGCTCGGGGTGGGGGGGAGGCTTGTGTCTGGTTGAGAAGGGGATGGTCAGAAACGAAGCAGGGCCAGTATTTGCCTATCTGCTTTTATGATATGCTAAGGTACCTGCTTTTCCCTTTGGGGTCTGCATGTTTCATGAGTAGGGTTTTACAGTAGGGAGAGAAGGTAATTGAAAACATTTTTGGGCTGTGACAACGAGCTCTTCCCTCTAACAGAATCGTGTTTTGCGGTTTTCCCTCTCAGCTTGCTGACAAGATGATAAAAGGTAGCGTGGTATGTGTGCCTTGATAAAACAGGAGCTTTCCTTCCAAAGGCAGGTAGATAATTTAAAAAAATGCTCTGCTTGAGAATGAGAGGACAGGGTGCTGTAGCTCTAACATGCTGATACAGGGAGAGGGATTGCTCTCTGATCAGGGAGTGGTTTAGGGGGTAGGCAGGATGTGAAACTGGATTTCTGTTTAGCCTCGGTTGTGGGACAGTCTCAGAGGTGCCAGCAAAGACACTGCTGAAATCACTGCTCCTGACCCTAACTGGGGTGAAACACTAGGGAGCTGCTGCAAATGAAGGGGCTTGAAGGGGCCTCTGAGGACAGGAGGGGATCACCTGTTAATTTAGGGGATTTTGATCTTTCTGGTGGTTTTGTGCTAAGTAGTGGCATCCCAGCAAAGTATAGAGAGCAGCACTGGCAGTCAGTTCCCTTGCTGTTGTTGAGGAAGGGTGAGATGTGAGGAAGGATGAGAGATTACATTTCTTTCTGATGCTTGGTGGCAACTGGAAGCTTAGACTGCAACTCCACCTCATCAGCAGAGGGACAGAAGGTGAGGAAGAATATAGATGTTAGAGGTGCAAGCATATGGAGAAAGCAGAGAGGAAAGGAAGGGAGAAAGGATTAACAGATGGGAGGTAGAAATACAGTGAGTGAGGTGGATTGGGAAGAAAAGCCTTTCTGCCAGATACATCCCCTTTTCCATTTTTGGGAGAGGCTGTTCCCCACGAGGAGCTCGGGTACCTGCAGGTGGCAGCTGCAACACAGGAGATGGAGTTTGCCAGGTCTCTGCCAGCAAAACAAAGACCAGTATGAATTCAGGGAGAGAAAAGAGCCACATTTCTCAGTCTGCAGTCTGGGTCTGTCTGTGCTGCTGGCTGCCTGCTGTAAAAGGGTTTCCAGACAACAGACCTGCTGGCAGACCAGGGGCTGTGGCTGTGAGGACTTCGTGGTGCTCCTCTGTCAGGGTTTAATAGGGACTAGGAAGGAACCACCGCTACACCCTCATAATCAATGTAGCTAAAATGGCTGAGAAAGCAGAGGAGGAGTATCAGGCACTGCTTCCCAGCTGGCTCATGGCTGTAGCATGGAGAATGAGGCCTTGAGAACTAAAAATGCTTAGAGGAAAAGCCCTGAAGGTTTTCACTGTTCAAACCTAAATCCTTCCAGCTGGTTACTAGGTGCAGCATAGCCCTGTTGTTGATGGTTGCAGTGCTGGGCCCAA
>JAWWLV010000180.1:36267-47854 GCA_035041135.1 Platyrinchus mystaceus
GTTCAAACCTAAATCCTTCCAGCTGGTTACTAGGTGCAGCATAGCCCTGTTGTTGATGGTTGCAGTGCTGGGCCCAAGCAATGAAACAGCCATGACTGCTTGGAAAAGCCCTTGGGGAAAAAAGGTTAAAGACTCGAATAGGACAATGTCAAAGCTGTTAACTGAAAAATCAGCAAATGGTATGATGAGCAAAGGATGACCCGGCAAAGCCTTTCTCTCATCCCACCATCATCTCTCTCTTTTTTCCTCTTTACTGCTCTACTTTTATGTTCCCTTTGGGACTATGGGGACAACAGGCAATCAGGCAAGGCTTTGCAGGGAAGATTAGGAATAAGTGTTATATTTTGGGGTTTTGTGGGGGGTTTGGTAGCATGGTAGAACAATGCCAAGGCATTTTTTTTTTCAAGACCAACCTAATCCTTGTTGTTGTGGATCACGGGGCATAAAAGAGGTCTGATTGCTGCACTTTATATATGATGCATTTGAATGCATTTAAACACATACTGATACTGTAAACTCTGTCCACCCAGATTAGGTTTGAACCCCAGCACACCTTTAAGGCCACTTGATGGCTTAGATTGAGTGTCAGTGAATCTCTAATAGATGATCAGATCCCTGTGCCATTTGTACACCTTAGGACTGAGGGCTCATAAACTCAGCTGCTGTATTTGGTTGTTCACATAACTTTGTTTAGAGCACAGGTAAGGGCAAACACCTCTTTCCAGTCATCTCTCTTGCTTCAAAGAGCAATAAATCAGGCAACTGTTGGCTTTGTAACTTGTGATGGTTAGAAACCTCACACGCATTTCTGTATCCTGAGGAAGTAAAAGTTGTTGTGGTGCTTCCTGGTTTGAGGGGTGAGTTTGAGCAGACCTGCAGTGAGCTGCCTTACATGTTCCTGTATGGCTCTGAGAGCAAATGTCAGAAAGAAGCAGAGCTCAGGTTTTCAGGTTTCTTGAAAGCTTTAAGTGTCTTCCAATAACCTGAATTTACAGCTGTTTGGAAAGGATGCAGCAGAGCAGAGCAAGCTGAGGAACTCCTGCTGGAGACAGAAAGTTGCCTTCAAGTAGTAGGCACAAGCTTTTGCTGCTGCTGCTGGCAAGGAGCTCACAGCCTCTATTATTTGATGGTTGAAAGCATCTTACAGCTGTTTAAACTTAGAGCAGCTTGAGAGGAAAGCAGCAGAGTGGAACACACTGTTTGTACGGGTGGTGTGAGCTCCTATGAACATGGGCTCTGTGCCTCTGAGGGATTTGTCATCTCTGGGGCTGCCCACCAGTGCTTGGCTCATCCCAGCAACCCTGAGCTGCAGCACTGGGATTTGAGCAACGTGAATTTGATCGTAAAAACAACAGCTCTAAGAAGAGGACTTGGAAAATGCTTTTGGAAAATGAGGAAGCAGAAACCCAGTCAAAAATGCTTTCCCCCAGAATAAAGACATGCCAAGGAACTGTTCTTCCCTGAAATATCAGCCCTGAGGAACTCCTGCCTAGGGCTGAAGATGTAGCTGTCAGGTGAAATGAGCGTGACTAGATCTGAGGCAGTCTCCGTGCTGCAGGTGTGTGTGCACGTCCCTTAGGAGTCAGGATGTGTCCATTGGGCACAACAGGTAACAGCCAACAGCTTATGTAAGTACTGAGTGGTGCCTAGGGTGAGCTTAGCTAGAGCATCTTGGAAGCAAAAACATGCTCTGTAAGAACAGGTCTTAACTGAGATTTTAATTCCCTGGACTGACCACAGTGGAAGTGGCTTTAAAGGAAGGACATAGGGATTGTTTTTCTGTTGGGAACACAGTTCTCTGCCAACACATGGAGCAAAATGCAGGGTCTTGGCATTTCCTCATGTTCTTTATACCGGTCTGCTGCTTCAGAATGAAATTCTGCTCCATACAGCACTTGGGCCTGAAACCTTTGCAAACATACAGCACTGCTTGAAAAACAAACAAACAACAAAAACTACACAGTAACATGTAGTTTTTCAAATATACTTTGAGAGCTGGCCAGGGTGCATTTCCAGTGTTTTTGAGCTCTTTATGGATCAGAGGTTCCAGAGATGGATTTGGTTTTAAATTAGGCTGAGGTTGTCTTTTATGCACGTGGCCTAAGAAACCTGATTTTAAAGCAAGTACAGCACTGCAGCACCACAGTGAATTCATGAGGTCTGGAAGCACCTCCAGGGAGCATTGTTCTCCTGCCATTCTCCTGAACAACAGACTCCTCTGATGAGGACAGAACTGTGGAAGCTTCTGCAGTAGCCCTGGTGCCTCTTCTGTGAGGAAAGGGGGCTCACGGTGCTGGGAAAAGGTTCTTTAAGGGATGTGCAGTGCTTATTGCTTTTGCTGGCTCTCATGACTTTACTGGCATCATGGCATTCGGTGCCAATGCCACAGCTCTTGGGGAAATCTGAGTAACCTGAGACTGCCAGAGTATGAGCATCTCTTGGGCTCGTGATCCTGTGGTAAAGGGGAAAGCCAGGAATGAGACACAACTGCAAGTTAAAGAAGCAACATTCGGGAGGAAAGAATATATTCCCAAAAACATTTTTTGTTAAGGGCTTGATCTGAGACCACCACACTTACTGATAAGTCCAAAACAAGATTTATGTGTTTTCATTGAGATTTTGGTGTAGGTGCAGTTAGTGATCTGCTATAACTCTTAAATCAGTCCTCTCTTCTGGCCAGTTGTTCTCTGTTTTGTCTCTGCTACTGAGCTTATTTTCTTTTCTCAAATGTGTTATAAAACTTGTATGTACTTCCTGAAACTTTAAAGATTTAATAGTGTCTTGTGGAGTGCTGTTCAGTCGATGTGTGCATGGCACAGAGGAATTAAAGGGTAAAAGTTCTTTTAGAGGTGCTGAGGGTTATGGTCTTTTTGAAAGATTAGTGAGAAATTCAGCTACACGTTTGTCAGAATCCATCAAACTTGCCAAGACTGCAAGTATGTGATGTCTGGGCTTTGGTGTTGACTAAGCACAGTGCAAATACTGGTGGGTACCAAAGCTGGAAACAAGAGGTTAGGTCTAAGAAACACAAACCAAGCCAAAATCCAAGATGATGGAAGAGAAAGAAGTGTCCTGCCAAATATACCTCTTTAATTGTTCACTGACAGAAAAGGCACCTTCCAGAAGAGATTGTCTTCCCAGATGCGACCGTGAGAAGTAACCGAATTATTGAACCAAAATCATATTCATACTGTGGGCTTATAATGATGTATTAAGTATAAAATATACAAAAAGTCAGAATTGATGCTGTACTTCCTGCTGATTGTAGATTGTCTCTCTTCCAAAAATACTGATGTTTACCTGCCAAGTACTAACAACACTTAAATATTATTTGCTGTTTTAAAATCAGATATTTGAATTGGGGATAAAGGCACAGAACTATGAGGTTTTCACTGCCAGCAAACTGCCTCAGTGCTGAAGGAGCCAACTGCTTGTTGGTCTGAGGGTGCAGGTAAAGGTACTCTGGTTATCAGAGATGGTTCAGACTGAGATATTGCCTGACTCTTCATCTCAGCATTGTGCTGAGTATCAGCAGCAGGCAGGAAAGGGGTTTCTTTTGTCCCTGTCTGAGATCAAAACTGCGATTTCTGCTGTCTGCCCTATTTATGTGCCCATGCAGGTGACTAGATAGGAGCTTTTCCCTCTGCAGAAATCTGGGATTTGCAGAGAATAGCATTTCCACAGCCTTTTTTTCAGGTTTAGGCAGGTCTGGCTTCATTTTTCAAGGGAGCCAAGAAGGCCTTCCTGCTGGGAAGGTTAACACTGCTGTCCTGTGTTGCTGATGTCCTGAGGTCAGTGATTGTACTCATGCTGAGTAAAGGACCCTTGGATTGGAGTTATTCTGCTTTTTGCCCCTTCTGCCACCCCTCTGAAGAGCTGATAGAAGAAATGCCTTTGGACCTGCTTCAGTGCAGTAATGGGTTACTGAGAAGCAGCAGTACCAGAGAGCATGACTGCAATTTTCTCCTGCATATTTGGCTGAAGATCAGCAATGTGCTTCTGTGAATGGGAACATCCTTGATTAAAATCACATGACTGTTGGTGCCTATTACAGTGATGTCCTGCAGTGCTGGTAGCTCAAATCTATCTTTTCTTGTTAACTTAAACTCTGAGAAGATTGTAGGAGTTTAAAAATCACCTCCTGCAACCTATGCAGACCTTGAGCTATGAGCCAGACAGAGAGAAGGACAAAGAAAATGCATGTTTGCTTTTCATTCATGCTTTTTTTAAATCCAGCTGGGAGAGCTCTATACAGCTTTAAATGCTGTTGCATCTCATTTGTAGCTGAATATAAGCTGATGGTAATAGATTAGGTGTCAGGTATCTTATGGGAGCAACTACCTGGCAATGACATATTATTAACAGTAGTTTAAATGATTGCACTTGTTCCAGAACAAAAGGTGGAGTTCTATCTATTTTTAACTAGCATTTCTGAACTATCTGCTTGGAGCTTGGTGCTGGGGGGAGGCCTTAAAAGAAATAAAGTTGTCTTCCTGATGATCATTAGGGTGTGATGACTGAGGGAACATCACAGCATTTGGGGACCATGGTGGCCCCTGTGCCTGAGGATGGTGTGTGTGCACAGACAGGTTTTTCTGGGGTGTTCTACAAACTCCCAGGACGGGGCTGCACCCAGGGCCAGGAACTGTAAGCACTGTTGCCTGAAGGTTTCCTGGGATCACAGTGCCCATGAGAGCAGAAGCAGAGGCACAGGGAGGAGGAACATTTAGCAGAGCAGGGGCTCTCACCAAACCAGGTGATCCCTGGCTTCTCCAGTAATTTGCAGGGGATCTGCTTCCATAGATGTCTCTGGCTTAGTGAGCCCCACCTGGAGCAGTTTATGGGAAATAAAAGCCCATAACGATCAGGCTACAATGCTGTGAGGTTTCGATCTGGTGATTCAAAGAATCTTTTCCCAGTTGTTCATGCTGGAAAGTTCTTGTATGTTTGGTTTTCTGTTTGCTCCCTCCCAGCCCCACTCCACACCTCAGGGAGCTGTTAAATTTTATGGGGATTATTGCTTTGGAAAACATCAGGAGGTCCTGTGGCACTTTGCACCAGCCAGCCCTGCAAGAGCCCATGAGCCTGGCTTGGGAGAGGCCGAGGAGGGTACAAACAGGTGCTGTGGAAATCCAGGAGGGCAGTTCAGATACACAGGAGGGATCAGGGATGCAGTTTAAAGGATCCACAGAGGGATGTGCTTGACTGATGACTGTTTCCTTTCATCCCAGTGCTATGAAGGATATCTGTGCCCAGGATTTGTGGCAAGGGACAGTCATCCCGTCGTGTACAAACTCCCTTGCACAACTAACTTTGCACGGTTTTGAACCCTTTCCCTGTTTTCAGGTGAACCCCAAATAGTAAATGTTTTTGGATTGGTTTATTTTACTGGGGGTGGGGGTGGCCCTCCATGGCAGCACTATGTCCTTACAGTGTCACTTGGCTGGGAGGACTGGAATTGTCCTCTATGGTCTGGCCATTCCTGTGCTACCCAGTGACTCCCTGGAGCTGACTGCAAGCAAGAAATGTGTTGTCATGCCAAGGTGGAAGTGACACTGTTACAGCTGGATGTCTCCCTCCTAGAAGCAGGAGAAAAGAATGAAAAAAGAGAAGTGATAATTAGACTGGTTTGCAGTTATGTCAGGGAGTATAAATTACCTGATATGAAAGAAGTGATGAGACAGTGTTAATTGCACCCCACAACGGTGTGTTTTAAAGTCAAAATGGGAGGGTTTTTCCTTCAGAATTTCTCAGGAGGTTTTTAGTGATGCTAGGCTCCCAGGTGCAGAATGAGCTGCTGCAGCATCCAGTTGACAGGACTTTTCCAAGCGTTCAGCTTTAGAAATAGTCAATGGAAAGATGACCATGTCCTGGGCACCAGAACAAAAAAATGTTTGAGTGGCAAGTCCTTCTTGCTCCCCACACCAATAATTCTTCATAGCACTTTGAGTCATGCTCAAAAATGTTGAATCTGTTAAAAGTTTGAAAGACAGAAAAAAGCTTTTGGAAATAAAGATGGAAGAACACCTGGTTTGCAGGAAACTAGTTATGGGGAAAAAAGGTTAACAAAAGTAGCCTAGTGATGTCTTTTTTTGCTATTGCTGTTTACATTAGGGGACCTAATTTGTAGGATTTTCTTTAAAATCCTTTTATATGCAAAACATAGAAATTATAAATCAAAACCCAAGCGAGACAACATTAAGGATGGAAATTTTTATTCCAAATTTGGAGCAATGTCATCCAATTTAGGGCTTGGCAGAGAAGAGTGAAACATCACTGGAGTCAGGGTGCTACTTGTTTCCAATAAACATTTTGTTAGACCATTGCTCATTTCAATCTTACTTTCCTTACCATAGTTTTTTGCAGGCATTCATCTGCCTCTTGCAATATTTAATATTCACATGCTGGAAGAGTAATTTAAATAGGTAATAGATGCAGAGTATAACCCTTAAATCTTGTTCTTAACAATGCACACTGTTGGATGGCAGCAACTGCAAATATATGCCTGGCTTTGCAGGATGCCAATTTGTTGGCATGGAATGCAGAGCTAACCTTAAGCAATAAACATTTTATATTTAGACATTCATTGCTGAGCCAGATGAAAAAAAAGAACTGCAGCATTTAATTTTTTTTTTCCTTTTTGTTTTATGTAGAGGTCTTACGCAGACTGACGGCAGTCCTGGAGAGGAGATCCAGCCTCACTCTGGCAGGATACACATGCAGATTTTAATCAGGAGCGACAGCTATGGAGCAGAGCTCTGTGCTGCACCTCTGAGACCTGTGCCCTTGCTGGTGCTCACACTTGCATGGAGGAGGAGGTGAGCAGGATACCGAGCATTAACAGTGATAACATTTGAAACTTCTGGAAGAAATGCAAACATTTGTTTCTAATAAGTTATTTCTGCCTATGTTTTTCTTCATTCCGGCCTTTTCTGCTCCTTCTGATAAGCAGTGTGGTTATGTTGGCAGAAGTGGGTTAAATGAGAAGGCTTTCCTGTGAGAAGGAAAAACTGGAAGTGTCTTGGACCCATATTTTGTAGCTAAATGGATTATGGCTTTCAAAACGTGCTGTAGCAAGAGGATGAGTAAGGCTGGGTCCCAGACTGAAGAAACTCTGGGCGATTTAGGAAATCTGGAGGTTTTTTGCTTGTTTGAGGTGTGTCTGGTTTCTAAGTGCTTCTGGAGAGCTGGATATCTCACAGTGTAATGTCATATTGTTTTGGGGTCAAAAAGAAACGCTGAATTGCTGCAGGAGGGGTGTGGGGGTTTACTGTGTCTGTGGGCACTCCAGGAGGTGCAGCGTTGTGGGCAGCGGGGTGGGAACACCCCAAGGCACAGTTCTGTGGACAGTGGGATGGGATGTTCCCAGAGCTACAGTGCTGTGGGCAGTGGGATGGGATGTTCCCAGAGCTGCAGTTCTGTGGACAGTGGGATGGGATGTTCCCAGAGCTGCAGTGCTGTGGGCAGTGGGGTGGGTGTTCTCCTGTGTCTGTCACCCCAGGCTGTTTGCGTGTGTTTCTGTGCTCATGTGGGAGCTGCCTGTGTCTGAACAGCTGAACAGGATCTCAGTAACACCTTCCTTCTCATATTGTTTTGATGTTACCATAGTTTGTCTCCCATTAATAATTAATGGATTGACTCTCCTTCAAGGCAGGTCACTGCTTTTTACAAGTACTGAACTGAAAATGGGGACCAAATCCTCTATACAACAATATTTTGTGCTGGAAAATCATTGGAAGGTTTCAAGCACCTACTTTGGTGCTCCTCAATTAGGGAAGGACTTTATGCATGCTCTACTGTGGGAAATGGGTGTGCAGTTATTTCTCTATTTCATTGCTTTTTGTGTGAGTGAGTTTTGTTAATATCATTGTATCACAAACTTCTCTGGCTTCCCTCAGAAATCTTCCCCAAAAGAGTAGACAACTATTTCTAAAGATCCTCCAGACCAGACACATCCTGGACAGCTGAGCTGACCTGGGAAGTGGTTGTAGTCTCAGATGTAGTTGCCATTACAGTCACAATAACTCAGATGTCTTATTAAATTCTCCATCTCCCTGAATTGCTGACCTTACTTCTAAGCTTTTTGTGAGTGGAACTTCTGAGTCCCTGATGTGAGAAAAGCCTCAACAGCTTCTAGCTATCTTTTTGGCTAATTCCATCAAAATTTCTGACTAAACTTCACAGCTTCCAGCTGCCTTCTTGGCACAGCTTTGGGGAGCTGAGCCAGCACTAGTGCCAGCCCCCCTCGGGGTCCACACCTGCCCTCAGGCTGTGATGGTTGGTGTGATGCTGGTGGTGCTTCTGCTGCAGAAAAGGAACCTCCTTACAAATGGAAACCAAGGCCCGTGTCAGCTGGCAATGCTCAGCTCCTGCTGCTGTAAATAAGTTCAAGCCTTCTGAAGGCTGGCTCCAAAGTGACAGCCTTTCTATTGCCAGAGGGACATCAAAGTCAGTAGGAAAGACTAATAGAAGTCCAGAGTAAAGATTTCATCCTTGTGGAGACCCTAAACACCACCCTGTGTGAGGAGTACCTGCTCTGGCCTGAAGTTATTGAAGAGAGCAAATGTGTTAGTGAGCATTTAGAGGGGAACAGTTCTCTGATATATATTGATTATGTGAGCTAAAACCAAGAAGTAATGAATGCTTATCTGGGAAGTACAGAAGAAAATTAAACTTAAAGGGGATTTGGGGAATGCTTGCAGGGAAAAAAAAGGTTCAGTTTTATCTATTCAATTTTCTGAAAACAAATGCACTCACACTCCGTATTCCTTAATCTCTTATGCTTTTTTTCATTTCTACTAATTGTGAAAACTCAAAACCAGAAATTAGTTTGCTATCCTTGTTTAGCCAAAAGAACTTCCTAGAGGAAAGAAATATTAAGAAATGTCTACTGTGCAAAACCAGTAGGATTTCTTCCAGACTAGGTTGGGGTTTATCAGGCATAGCATAGATGTGGCCACTTCACCCTTGCAGGGTTTAACAGAGGGCTGGGATTTACCTAAACCCAGAGTTGAACCAGGAGAACTGGATTTGTCTCTGCCAGGAAAAAAAATTGTAATTGAGTTAATGGATACAGTGTGAAAAAACAAAGGGAAGATGGAAAACACAGCCATGGTTTGTGCTAACGTTGTGTGGAAGGAAGAAGAAAAGCAAGCTGAGAAAAAAAACCTGTCAGAAAATGGAAGTACCCAGTCATGATCTTCTGGTTTGCCGTGGGATAAACTGCAGCTCCTCAGGACAAACATATATGTCATAAACCCCTGGGAGAGATGAGATCCCCCAAAGGTTTGGTACCACACCAAAGCAGCCCCAGTGTACTGAAATAAGGGCTCCTCACACAGAATGATGAAACATTTTCCTTCTGTCAGTCCAGTGCTAAACGGAAACTGCAAACCCAAGTGACGAAGTGAATCAGATGGAGCAATGCATGTTTGGCTGCTCATTGCTGACAACTGGTCAGGCTGAAATGGTTTCATGGGTGTCAGCAGGCTGCGGCATTCCTACAGTCTTCACAGTTAATGAGATTATTGGATTGTTGTGTGATGTATTAAAAAATGCTGTATCTACAATACAGAGATGTCTGGGCAAGTCAGAGATGTGGACAGATAAGATCAGAGTGAACATATGGGACACATATATGGGGCTGTATATTTCAGGGATTTTGTCCATTTACTCCACTGCTTGCAGCGAATAGTGATGATTTATTACAGAGTCTAAAAATGCCATTAGTATGCTACATTTGAAATGCATACCCTAATCTTATTTACCATTGTCCTGTGCAAGGAATTTTAATTATTCTCTAAGGTTTGAGGGAAAAATACAGCTAGGAAAAAAAAAATGATGCTACAGTAAACTGACTTTCTCACACATAAGCTTTCATAGGTAACAAAAGGGAAAATGTGGAAATGTGCAAGCAGCATTCATTTTTTACTCCATTACCTTGTGGAAGCAGTATACAAGAGCTATTAATATTTTATTACAGAGATCTCTAGCTGTGTTTGCAGTTGACTGATCTGATTGTATGGTAAGAATTAAGTTGACAAACGAGCACTTTTCAAGTACAGTGCTGGCTTTTTCCTTTCTTTGTTTTCATGGCCAGTTTTTAAGCTGTGTCACCCCAGCTGTGATGTTGTTAGGAAGGGTTTTCCTTTTCACACCATGCCCTTCTGGGCACGTGTTGCATGTGGTGAGGTGTTTGGAACAGAGGGAAACCTGCAGCCAGGCACAGATGACCTTCTTTGCTCCACCACAGGCGCCGTTCTCAGAAGCGATGACACTTGATGTACTCTCACTGAACACACAGTGGCTTGGTTGCTGTGGGCTTTGTTGGATTTCTTGGCTTTGTTTTGGGGTTCATTGGTTTGGTTTGCTTTGTGGTTGGGTTTTTTCCTCTTCTCTTGGTTGCTTGTCTTTTTTGCAGTAATACTCCATAGGCCTGCTCCAGCTGGAAATTCCCCACAACAAAAAGTCTGCTTTTTGTCATCTTTTACAGAGGATGAGCTGTAACCAAAAGACACTGATCCTTGGGTCCAGTTCAGTATTTGCTTACTGCTCACATGCTGCCACAGAACAGTGGGAGGGTGGGACGTGGAGCTGGCTCTGGGGCAGCCTGGGGAGAGAGTTGCTCTGCTATGTGGGACATCCTTGGGCTCTGATCTGGCTCTGTGATCCCGCGGATGGAGAGTGGGTTTCTCCGTTTGTTTGCTTGGCTTTTATTCTAAATTTATGTGCTCTTGGGATAGATAAACAGATAAATTCACATGAGTAGCCATGTCCAAGTCAGTGAGAGCAAGAACTCTTTTGGTGAGACTAGAGCTGATGTGTGCTGAGAGCAACCATGGTGATGCAATTACAGAATTTTATTGTTAATTGAGTGCACCATATACACTTTCCCATTTCTATTATGTTAATAATTTTCAGTGTTTTGAGCCGTCTTCTATGCAATTGTCTGGTTGCAAAAATTTCCCTGAACAAGCCTTTAATCCTTTTCACTGCTGCCTTCTCGAATATACAGGAAGAATCACAGTACCTCCTTTTTTTTTTTTTTTAAGCATTCAATTCCAAGTCCTTGGGATACACTTAATTCTCTGATTCTCTGTCTCTACTTTTCCAAGGAAAGGATGAGAGCACTAGATGGCTGGTTTGAAAAACAGCAGCTGACAACTGGGCTTAGTTTAAGACAGCGTTAAACTATTGTTCCTCATTTATCTGAGTCTGTCAAAGGTGCATCTGATATGGAAGACCAAATTCTGGTACAATCCTCTTCTTGTAAGGTTGAATCTGTGCTGGTGCAGAGGCTTTGTCACACACGTAAGACTGAAAACTAAAATCCCTGCTGTCTGTGGAAAGTTACAAAGTAAAGAGACTCCCCTGCAGCTCATAAAGGAGCCTACACTGAAGCAAGCGGGTGCACGAAGAAGCTGCAACTTTGTGAAAGGCCTAAAATGAAACAGAGTCTTGCCAGGGACCTGTGGCCTATGGAGAGAGAGAACCTACGCTGGAGGGAATTGGCTCGGGTAGGATCTTGTGATCTCACTGAGAGATCCATGCTGGTGCAGCTGAATTTGTGACCCTAAGGGACAGCAGA
>JAWWLV010000180.1:60319-106786 GCA_035041135.1 Platyrinchus mystaceus
GCTATAGCCTGCTCTGCTGTGTCTGACTTTCAGTCCCACGTTAGAGGCTGTGCCATCCCATAACAGTCTTGTGCTCTCTCCTTCTCAGGTTGCAATCCATGTGGTCTGGGGGTCTGCATATGGAAAGAAAGAGGTGAGAGGGAGGGCACTGTGCTCTGTTCTTCCCATGGTTCTTATAATCTCACCTAAAAAATCCATTGCGCAGGCTTGAAAGGTAAAAAGACCTTTCCCAGATCTTCATTAGCGAAGACTGGCCACATTATAAGGCATGAAGTAAGAGGTGAAAAGCATGACCATTTATTCATTCTGCTGTATTATAGACATATGTGACAACAGACTTGCAAAAGACATTAAATTTGTAAAGTCAAGCTCTGAGAACTTGTGCAGTTTTGCTGCAGCGCTCTGTGCCTGCAGTTGGGAAATGGCCTTCAAGCACACAACCACAAACTGGCAGGGAGCATCAGAGTGGGAAGAATGAATCATGGACAGGAGCTGCACACTGTTTGTTAGGGCAGGTCATGGAAAAAAAAGCAGTCAAGGAAGGAGAGTGCAGTCAAAAGAAGGAGGCAAGGGCATATTGAGGGGACCTGTGATCTGGGCTGTGTATGGCTGCAGATTGCAGAGCACAAGATGATGTCTTCCCAGTGAAGGCTCACCTGGATGGTGGACCAGAGAGCTGATTTGCTCAGTGCCTTTGTTCAGTGTATTCTTAGCTTGTCAGTATATATCTTTTCCATGATGCATTTTTAGGGACCCTGGGGCCTGATTTGGAGAAGTGCTGACTTGCAGCTGCAGATCAAGTCAGTGGTAGATGTGCTTTGAACCAAAAACTGTGATGTTGCTTTAGCTGTGTCAAAAAGTTTGGCATGAGGCGTCTCATTTGGGCACTCAAAATTCCTGTACAATATTGGCATGATTTTCTCTTTGCCTCAAATCTTCCCTAGAAGTGTCTGCAGGAGGGGAAATCCCATCTCCTCAAACAAATGTCATCTGTTTCATAACACCAATAATGTTTATGGATTCCTAATATTATCCCTTCAGGTACTATAAAAAGCCCTAAAGAAACTAATAGCTCTGTCTTCAGAGCAAACTTTGAGCAGTGTGTAGTAAATATCTTAGTGAACAAGAAGCATAATGCTAAGTGGGAATACAAATAAAAGTTGGGCTGAGGTGGACTTTGCACAGATGTTAAAAGGCTATTAATTTACTGAGATTTAATCAAACAAAACCAAAGTGAGCTGCTATGGAGAAAGAGGCAGGTGAGCAGTATGGTGGTTGATCTGCAGTCCCAGGCTAAATGGGTCCTTCACATCAGTTTTTCATTTAAGAGGCTAATTTTGAAGCAGGTGAAAAGGCCAGTGAGCTGTGGAAATAAACACATGGAAATGTGAGTACCAGACCAGATACACAGTGATGGAGGCTGAGCAGGTGCTATGTGGCTGCAAAATGGTAAAGAAACTACTAGAAAACAGGGGGAGAGGGGAAGCAGAATGTAGCCAGCAATCACTGGTAGAAGCACAAGTGTAGGAACATGCTGGGAGAGTGAGCTGGTGGTGAGCACCAAGAGCAGAGCTGAGACCCTGGAGTTAATCGCTGCAGCAATTCCCTGTGTCCCTGCTCCAGGTTTAGATTCAGGAATCTAAACTTGGTGCTTTGCTGATCCTCTGTGGAGGGGACAGCATTTGCTTCTGGCTCTTATCTACAGAAATGTCTAATCTTCTCTGCTAGGCATTTTCCCTTGCTGTTGACTGTTGGCAGCACTTACATGAATCTATCCACTGCCCTTTTCAAATCAGAAGAGTGTGGGGGTTTTTTTATAATTTTAAAAGTGTGCCTTTCAGTTTTGTTGCCTGCTTGTTTGTTTTGCATCACAGGAGGATTAACTGGAGTATTTGGCTTAACTTCTTTATGTTGTGCTCTCACATGTGTCCTTCCAGCATGTCCCCTCTGATTCCTATTCTTACTAAAATAAGCAGTGCCAGTTATTCCTGTTTTCTGGCAATTTCACTGGAAGAGCCATGGTCCTTTGTGAAACTCCTGGGGTCATTCAGATTAATAACATTTCTTTTTTAATATGCAGAGTGATTTCTGGGACATTTGTTACGTTTATCTTTTTTGTAGAATAGACTTTATTAATAGGACGAGTTTCACAAAGTTATTGCCTGAAGATTTCAGGTGGAAAAAAGAAGAAAAAATAGACTGATCTGGAGAAATTCAGGAGTGGTTAGGCCAGCTTTGGCCCCAGGAAAGGTTCTGGGACAAATTATTAAACAGTCAATTTATCAAATGCTGAAGATGATGAAATGATTAAAAAAACCCTATGGGTCTGTGAAGAACAAGTAATTTCAAACTAATCCAATTTCTTTCTTGGGCAGGATAATGGACACAGTACATGGGGGGATATGCAAATTGACTTCTATTAAGCTTTTGACATTTTTTGTGTGGTGTCTTTATATACAACAGAGGTAATTATGTCCAGCCTGAAAACACTGCACACAATGGAGTGGAAACCACTCAAAATTTGCCGTATTTCACTGCCAGAGTAAGAGGGCTCTTAAAGTAGAGCTGTTTCTATTCCATATTTTCATTAAGGACTCGGGTAATGGAATGGAGGTTAAGTTGGTCAAATGTACAGAGGACATCACACTGTTATGCTATAAGGACAGTGGAAGACGAAACTGGATCTCAAAAGGGCCTTGTTAATTTGACAGAAAGTACTAAATCAACAAGAGCAGGTTCAGCTTTTCAAAGTCCCTATATGTAGGGAGAAAAGGGGCAAGCTGGGATGGAAAATGGAGAATAATAACTGCCCAGGAGCATGATAGTAGGGAAAGATTTTTGGAGTGGACAACAGCTGAATACCAGTCAACAAATGGTGTTCTTGCAATAACACATATTTCATTGTTTAATAAGGATATGGACAAATTTGAGGCAACTCAATGGAGAGTTTAGAAAGGATAGAATGAAAGTTGAAAGAATGTTTTAATATAAAGAAAATAGACAGGATAACAGTATCCCAGTTTGCAACAAAAGGTAGCAGCTAATTGTTCTGCATTCCTACTTGGAACAGAACAGTAACATATCAGTTTAATGTGGAAGAAAGAAACTCATGTTGGAGGTTAGAATAAAGTGTTGTAAAATAGATCTCTCAGAAGGGTTCTGGACACCTCTGGAGGTGTTGAGGAGAAAGTTGGCCAGATATTTATTAGGGATGGGAATTGACAAGAACCCAACCCCTTCATTAGTAGGTAGGACTGAAAAGTTGGGTGTCTTCAGTACCAATTTGACACCACTTTTCTATGACTGTTCTTCTTTCCAAGTAAATTAGTCTTTTTTTTTTTTTTTTACCATATTAAGAAAACATAAAGGGAAAAAGGTATAGCTGAACTTCCTATCTGAATATAACTCTGTATTAGTGTCTCCCTTTCCAGAATGATTATTCTTGTGGTGCTCTGAGAGCCTTTTCTATATTCTGTCTGAAATCTTTTTCACTTGAGGTCGGTTCCAGCTGAAACAGTGAAAATGTGCTCCCGAAGACAATTTGAACTGTTTGATCCCGTATAATACCTGTTATAGTTTTCAACTTACAGGCTGGGCCAAACCAACTGGTGTAAAATACAGACATGAGAGATGCTCTGTACAGTGAGTGACAGAAAGTCCCCTCAGACTTCACCCAAAATGAAAGAATGTGCAAGGCTTTAGATGAGCACTGCAAAGAGCGGGTTTTTTTCATGTTAGCAAGTTTAAGAAGAAGGGAGGGGTTGGACTGAAATAATGTGAGAGAAAAGCAAGGAAGCAAAAACTAGAGGGACGAGTAATTGGGTTTGTGCCACTGAAGAAAAAGTCAGTGTTTGTTTGTGGGCTGGGTAAGGCTGTGAGTAATGACAGGCTCTAGTGTTTGATCCTGTGATCGTGGAAACACAACTTGATGCATCCTATTAAGTAAACATGTCTTTGACTGAAAATTACTTGGCTCCATCATGATGTCCTCTTCCTAATTGAAGCAGCTGTCAGGATCGTGAATTTTGGCAAATTGAGGAAAAATGAATGTGTTACAAAACTTCAGTTTAAAAGTGATCCTGCTCACAGAATTAGAAAGTTAGCTGATATCATTATATGTCCTTCATGCAGATGACAGATACTGCTTCTTTCTTAAACAGCAGGCTCCAAACAAATAAGCAACTGTCCTTTTCTCACTCCATTTTCTGTGAGCTTGCAAAAGTAAGGCAGGGGAGAGATGCAGACTTTTGGTTGAGGATCTAAATACTACTCCTGTTTCTCTTCTACTCCCAACCAAGAAAGAACTAGAAACTGAATTTTTTTCCAAATTGTAGAGGACTGCAGTGGAAGAGCACAAAGCTCAGGCAATACAAACTTCTTTAAATCTTGGAGGTCCATTGGAAGGCATTTTTTTTCAAGCTGTTCCTATTATTTTTTTTGAAAGAAAAATATTCTTGTAATGGAAGAAACAAAGATTTCTCTCATTGTTCAGGGTTCATATTCACTCTCTTTGATATCACAATTATATTTTTGTTGCATTTGCTTAGTGCTCCAGTTCTACTTCTCAGTCTTTTACAGCTGCTGTCTTAAAGGCAAATCACCTTGGAAAAGGAACCGACACCTTTTCTTCTGCCATGAACTATAATGGTTTTGTTGTTTAGTGAGCAATCAGATGTTGTTGAATTTTCTAACTCTGAGTATGTCCTGTTTTGTACATTGCACAACAAAAACAAAGCTGGTAGGTGTTTGGAGGTGATTTGAGAACTGCTGTTGTGTTCAAAGGACTACAGAGCCATCTGAAGACTGTGCCACATGTAATCTCCTGAGCATTTCCTGAGCAAGGGGTAAATTATTGTTTGTAGCAAAGGGTAAAAGAAATCAAACATGCTTTTTATGATAGTAAGACTGAAATGTAGAACAAGTCCTGACATTAGTAAAGTGGTTATTTTGCTCTTTTAGAAATAGCACAGGGAGTTAAACTAAGAAAAAACTGACCTTCTGCCAATGATAATGCATTCATGGGTCTGTTTGCACAGCTCAGTGTGCAATGCCTTTATGAAATTAGATCATATGAGTGGCACATGTCAGATGAAGCTCTTAAGGGATATCTGGCATCATACACAAAACAATTACATGTTTGATTGCACAGAGTATAATCTCAAATGGTGCCAGCAGCTCCTGTTAATGTCAAAAGATATAATCAAGCCCAACCCCCAAGCATATTTTACAAATTTGTAAAGCTGTCATTCTATGATATCCTGTCTTTGGTTCCTCTTTCCTGTGACACAGATGTTTCTTCTAGTTTCATTCCTTGGATGTGTTTTCAAGTTGTATAGACAATGTACTCTTAAACTGTACAGCTCTGGGTGTGTGTCTCCTGCCAGCAGTAAAATCTCAGGCTGACCAACACTCAGAGCTGACTTTTGGGTTACAGCTGCCAACCACAGGCAGCAGGTACTGGGAGCATTTACATTCATGTTCTCGTCTGTGCCCAAAGCAGGTTTCAGCACCTGCATTCGTGTCTTCTGTCAGCAGTTTCTCTGTGGTGAAATGCTTTGCTTTTCAGCAAAGAATTCACAAAGTTGCTTAAAAATATCAGAAGGGCCGGACTGATTTACAGCTAAATCATATAATGGCAATTGCTGGTATGTGAGGAATTATGTTGGAACTAGAATTAAATCAAAGGACAAACATATAGCAGGGACTCACTGCTTATTGATATGTGTGGGTGAGATATGTGCAGGTATGTATGTATGCATGCATCCACATCAGGGCAAACCTCTACAGAGAGTTGCTTACACTTGTTTTCTATTTTGTGTCATAGTATTTGCTAATTTATTACATTTTGCACAACTACAGAGCATTTGTTGTATTTCAGAGTGTGTGAAATACAACCAGTCTCCACCAAGCAAGAAGGAGGTAGAACATGGTGGTGGTTTGAGGAGCTGGGTCAAACTGTGGGCTGGAAAAATCTGGGCAAGACAGAATATCCAGGTTTGAGAAAACAGATCCAACAGCTTGTTTTTCTATTACTGTTTTTAATGTCAGTACTTGACCTCAGGGTCTAGCCTAGTGATGGTAACTTTCTTCTTTCCAATTTCTTGTTTCACAGCCTTGAAGCAAAGCATTTTAAAATCAACTCTGTTGTCCCACAAAGAGGTCTTCTGGGATCTCTGATTGTTGATTTTTCCAACATTGAAGTATCTGTTCAGTTGTCATTCATGGCAAGCACCCAGACAACCTGTCTCCTGTCCTTTTTGTTTTGTAGCAGTATGACAGCAGTATCAGCTTCCAAGACTTCAGTTAGATTGACATTCATGAGCAGAAGGTATGCATTTCACCTTCACAATGCCCTCCCCAAAATCAGGATGATATTTTGCCATATACATAATTTATCACTTATCCCATGGCAGTAAAACTAAACAAGGATGTCTCCAACATTCTCCAGGGTGACAAGAGAATGATTTTTTTTTTCCCCTGTCACTGTTTCCATCACACTGCTTAACACCAGGAAGAACGTTGTCCATGGAAATCACTCGACGTGTTTGATAATCTTTGTCAGAACATTGATCAGACACCAAACTAAAGGGCATTTTAGGGCCCCTTTTTCTGCCATCACTCATCTCAACTTGCTAGTAACTTCAGTGTAACAAATGGCAGACAAACACGTAGACAAAGATGTAGAGATGGCACTGCTCTCTGGGAACACAATGATTTTTAAATGCTGAGCAGGGGAACTTAGTCTTTGTGCCTCTTAATTCAGTGATTAGCACCTCTACTGTGATTGCCAACAGGGCCGAATACATTCTTCATTGTTAATCCAGAACCTGCATATGAGAAGCAAGACACCTGCTGAGGTCAGTGGGGGGGAAAACGTTTCATTGGGTACTTGGGGACTGGTGTTCACCTAAAAGCAAAAATGAACCATTCTCCTGATACATGCCATGATTTTGGTACCTGTGTCTCCTTTCCATCACACCCCAGCACCTATGCAGGGATTTGCAATTCAGTTTTCAGAGAAGGGGAGATTGGCAATTCAAGTTTGGTGGGCATGGGTAATTTGTTTGAGTAAAACACACATACCAGTCCTGGAAGAGATAGGGATGTGGACAGCAGTTCTGTCTTCCATGCTTCCCTAATTGGAGCTCATAAACCACTTCCTGTTTCCCAGGAAACTACTGGATCACAATAATCACTTAATTATTTCTAGATAGAAATAGTAGGTTGGAGTATGAAACTTCTGGGCTCAGCTTCAGTCCTTTCAAAGGGCTGTCATATGAAAAGCAAAAAAAATGTGTTAAGGTTTTTTTCTTAAGACTAAAAATACATGACTTTTAAACACAGCTTCTGAATAAGATATTTTTTTTTAGCTGTTAACAAACACCTTGAAAAGAGTTCAGTCTGAAACAGCTTCTTTTGATTTTTTTCTACTAAAAAAGATAGGAGAAAATATATAGGTTTTGGATAAAATTTTCTTTATTTTAGTTTTGTAGTTACAACAACATAGCCACATGTTCACATATAGCAAAAATTGAAATATGTTTCTGAAATTATAGCTAATGCTATCAATTTTGATTTCTGCATTCTCTTTCTCCTGCAGTCTTTTTTCTGTGGTGAGTGAAATAGCTTGACAAACTCATCTATTCCTTTTTATGACTGAAATGTGTTTTAATTGAAGGAAAGCAAACAGATGTGTTTTTTTCAGCACAATAGAATATGACATTGCCTTTCAATGGCAGTTGTTCAATGGAAACTTAAACTACCTCCTCTTGACAATGTCTCACATTTAGATGCCTATTAGATTTCTTTATTATTAAGTCACATTGGAAATTGCTATGTTTCAATGTAAGAGAAAGAAAACCTAACATGTTGTTTTTGTAACTGGCAAAGGTGATCATTTTAAGTAAGTTCAAGTGAGCTGCTCAGAGATAAGAAATTCATATTTAACTCTGAAGTAATTGGAAAAAATTATAATAAAGCGATTATTGAGTATGCTTTGCTAAGATTGAGTCAATTACTATCATCCAATTACCAGAGAGGGTTTTGAAATTTGAACTACATTAAATCATTGTAGTATGATTTTGTAAATCATGGTTGCAGCACCAGTGGCAGTGTAGCAAATTAAACTGCTGGGAAAATAAATATACAGTTATGCTTTGGTGGCTGTAAAGTGTCTCTGTGCTCTGACTGAGACAGCCCCATTTAAGAACAACAATCTACATATTTTGGAGTTCATGTAGCTTGCCTATATTTTCTGATGGAGAGGAGAAAATGTCCCTCAGGTCACTTTCATTTTGTTGCATTAAGTTAAGGGCCTGTGAAAATGGATTAAGAATGGGACTTAAATTGCAAAAGCATCACTGTAAAGTGTATTGGAACTGAAAGTGGCTTTTTGTTCATATTCCAGTTATTGTGCCCATTAGACACTATACTGGTTAAAGAAAAGCACCCATCAATGAATTGTGGTGGATGCATATGAATTACTTCTTACCATCTTTCCTTTTGCATTATGTATCATTCTGCTTGGAGCACAGCATTAGCATTATTTTCTTGAGAATAACATTTTCTTCAATTCTATGACATTTTAATCAAGAAATGAAAAAATATTATTCGTACTCATGCTGAAAAATAAAGGTTTATTCCTTCATATTATCTTCTTTAACCTAATTTAGGTACAAATACTTTTTGCAAAATTTGCCAACAGCAATATCAAATGTGTACAAAGCCAAAATGAAGGTTTATGGGAAGATTTTCAATGGCATAGTTAGTTAGCATTTCTTTTCTTTTTTTTTGGAAATCTCTTCTGCTTAATTGGGGCAGCATGACACCTGTTTAAAGTTAATTAATTGTTACTATGTTAGGTAGAGCACTCTGAATGTTATTAGCCAAGTGCTGGCAAACTGGGGAACCAGAGTGGTTCATTTTTTTTTTTCTCGCTGATGTATCCAACACTTTTGACTACATTGTGGCTACTCTGTAAGCATAACTTATGAGCTATTTGCATGATGTCTGATGTGATCTTGGTGTGACATTTGTCTTTGGGCAGGACAGGGACCGATTTGAGTGCAGGAGGGCCAGTGAGGTGCTCCTTCCCAAGAAGCAGGGCTGTCTGGGGACACGGCCCAGGAGAGGTTATTGCTAGCAGAAGAAAGAACCTTCCAGGGGCCAGTTCCTGGGGATGAGGAGGGTTTGCAATTGGGCATTTCCATGGCAACAGGCTCAGGGGAGCTGCCAAGAGAGAGGGAAGGTCGAAGGACGGAAAAGGGCTGGGAGAGGCAGCATGAGGAGCTGATGAAAGTGTTCCAAGGGTTGTTACAGGGTCTCGGAGAAGCACATGGCTTTGGGCTGCTGCCTTGACACCCTACTAGGGTTATGCAGAAGGCTGGAGAGGGGCTGTCTGGCAGGGCTTGAGGCCTGGGGGAATATGGGGAGCTGCCAAAGGTGTGAAAGTGCAAAAGTGGCTGAAGCCTCAGGAGGCAGCCGTGCCCCAGAGCAGAGGGTTGAGGGCAGCTGTGATGCCCCCATCTCTGCAGGAGCTGGTTCCTGCAGAGGCAAGTCTCTTGCAAGCACACTTGGCTGGAAAGTTTTAGTTGTAACCAGGCGTCAAGAATTGCCCTTTAGCTCAAAAAACCAAAAATATAAGTGATGAATCAGCACAGGGCATTACTTGGTCCTAGGTGGTAGGCATCAGATGGAGCTGCTCTTTTAACAGTAGTTGGAATTGTATTCATGTGAAAGATAATTTTTGAATCTGTTATTAATTATTTAATAAGGACTGATGGAATGAACAAAAAAGATTGAGTGCCATTAAGTACAGAAATTGGAGATTTCCCTGGCAGTGTTTTAATATTTGATGCAGAGATTGTTCTTATGTGCAAACATATGGTCACAGCAGGTATTAACTAAAATGGCCTGAGAAAGGAATAGGATTTCCCTTTCCTCCCCCCTTCATCCAGCCCAGATGTGCTGGTTATGGTGAACAACAATGGGAATCTGCAGCACAACTCCTCCTTTCACACGTGGGTTGTGCTTCTCTGTGATTGCTCCGGCAATGGGTTTAGCCTCTGGGAGCAGCGTGTACCTCCACAACTTATTTCTCCATTTCCAATTCCACACTGCAAACTTCCCAAGCGCAGTTCCCAAAAGCGGTGGCTCACCGAGAGTTCTCTGGTGATGGACGCCTCAGGGAGGTTGGGAAGAAGGGAAGGGAATGCACTGGAGAGCTGTGTGTGAGGGACCCGTCACCCTTTTGTCTCAGACAAGCCCCAGCGCACAAAGCAGCTGTGCAGAGGTCACACAGGGCAGTGAGCCCAGAGCTGGCCGGGGGTCATGGTGGCCCTGCGGCGGGGGAGAGGTGGCCGGCATGGCCAGCAGCATTCTGCTCCAGCTGCTCTGGTGCAGGACTCCAAGTGTGAAAGGAAAACTCTTTTGGGCTGGCGGCTCAGTGACGCCTGCAGCCCTACAGGGCACATAGACGAAGGTAGGAGTGCCCGCAGCTGCCGTTTGGCTGAGGCGGCCATTTCACGGTGGTGCCCCTCAGGTGGCAGCCATTTGCCCCACACAGCCGTTTGCTCGCAGAGCCGCGTCTGTGGTGGCCATTGACCTGAAGCAACTATTTGCTGAGGCTCCCCACACATGGCCACTTGCCCCATGCAGCTGTTTGCCCGAGGCTCCTCACACGTGGCGGCCATGAGCTGGCTCTTTGCCTGAGGCGCCTCATGCAGCGGCCATTTCCTGAGGCGCTGCTGGTTTTCATCCCTGAGGGGGGCACAGTGCGTCCCGTAGGCTGCGACTTGGGAGCAGTGACAGGGGAACAGTGCTGCCAATGTCTGAGAGCGGGAATTTGTGACAACCAGGAGACAAGGGAGCCAACAAGAGGCAGCTCTGTGCTGCTTTCTGACCCCTCACATGCGCAAGCACAAGGCAGCCCCCGAGGAACGGCCATAGGGAAGCACTGGCATGGAGTGACTGATCTTGGATTCTCCCTGGGAAACCACAAAGCTTCATAGGGAGGGCTGGGTTGGTGGCTCTTCTTCTTGTACCTTAAGGTCTAACTCTGCCAAAAGCCCAACACTTTGCTGTTGCAGTCCACTTCCACCACAAACAGTGGTTGACCATGCTAATGAATGCTGTAAGGGAAAGAAATTAGCTACTCTAAAGCCATATTGTCTAACAGGCTCATGCTTAATTTGACAAGTTTGACTTGAGTCAAGAGGATTCCCAGAGTGAAAAAGGAGTGAGGATCATCTCATAATAGTAAAATAATGAAAAAATTTAAAAAGAAACAGAAAATAAAGTGACTGAGAATAAAATATATCAAATTAAACACAATTTAAGAAAAAACACTGAACTATGCTTTGGAAGTACTGGGGTTTTTTAAATAGATCTTCTTGGCCTATGAAGGGAAACAGACATTTTGTTGCAGATGCTGTTATTTTTGTCATTTGCCCGTGGTTTAATCTAAATTTTAATCACAGACATACAAAGTTGTAAATAAAAAACTGTGCATCCTTATTTTTTATCTTTTTAAGAACCCTGATCAGGCAGTGTGGAAACCTTCTGAATGCACAAGGAGGAAAGAAATCACCGAGGAGAGCATAGAGAATGAAGTATGAGGCTTCAGTAAGTCAACAGAGAGAGGAAGAGTAAAGGCACATATCTGGAAGGCTGTTGGAAGTCTGGAAACTGGTGATCAGGAAGAAGATGGGAATGAATAATGGCATAAGAAGAGAGACAATGACCAGAAAAGAAATGATTGAATAAAAGGTCAGGTGAGGAATGATGCTGAGTTGTAGCAGTGTCACGGGAGGTTCAAGCTCTTGTGGTGTATGGGAGAATTGAACATGGTTGCACCATTCTTGTAGTGTCTTGAATACTCCCCAAAAGCCAAGTCTCATATCAGTGCCTTCACTTCTTTCCTTAGCACCATATTTATAATTGATTTCTTGCAGGGTTTGTCTCTGTTCTCCATGATTCCTTTCCCCTGTGACTTGTGTAGTCTTGATTTACCTGTATCTGGGACTGCCCTTGAAGGCTTTTCCCAGACAGGTGCAGAACATAAAATGGTGCCTGGCAGCTTGGCTGTTCTGCCCCACAGGTAGTGAGGGTCTGGGCTTTCCAGGCTGTGTGCTAAGGCTACACTTAAAACTGTGAGCAACATGAAAGAATAACCCATCTATTTGGACAATGTAACATTCTTATCTTTGCCTGGAACAAAGTTTGATTTGTAAACATCGGTGAAATCTGAGATCTCTTGCAGGACCTTCATCTGAATTTGGGTGAGGGTTTTAGAAAACTCCTTAGTCAGCTACTGTTTCTTTGTGTCAAAGTAATTTTTTCGCTCTGGATTTACCCAACCTTGCAGATGCCTCCAGCAGGGAAAAGAAATCCTTTTAAATCATGATAGCCACAATCATACAATTGAAATACCTTTTATCCAGTAGTTGTTGCAAATGCTGTGTTGAAAAGTGGCATTTCTTTCACTACAATAAGCTATCAAGTCAAGTTCTGTTATCCAAGTTCATAGCAGTATTAGTTCTAGTTTGTTGATGTGGATTTCTGGGGAAAAACCAAGGCAGAACAATAAGAATTCTGTAATGATTGACTGCTTTGAGACAGTGTTCACCATCATAAAAGGGAATGTTCAGAGTAGTAATATGAAAAACTTGACATTTGTTTATGATTAAAGAAAATGGAGAGTAGGGGGTTGCATTTGCACTAGAAGTCAGAGTATATTGTAATAACATGATTGTTAGGTTTCTTTTTATGCTCACAGACTTCACCTGCGATGCACATTTTGAAGAAGCTTAATGTGAACCTACTGTCTTGGAGTAGCAGATGACTATTCTGATCTAGCTGTGGATTGGTGGTTTAGGGGGCACTGAGAAGCTCTGGGCCAGTGGAGTTAATGAGAGAGAGCAGACCTAGTTCAAACCCCAATTCCAGGTGGCAGTTTTTCCTGCTGTCCACAGGATCAATTGTACAGATGACATAAATGAGGAAGATCACGTTGCTGGCTGTAAACTGCTGAAATTGCCTCTCATGACAGGGTCCATAGACCAATTTTCTAGTCTTCTGGGAATACAGGCTGTGGTTTCACCTAGTAATCCTTCATGGTTATCAGAAAAGCATCCAATCATTTGAAGGTATTAGGAACAGGGAACCTGCTGTTTCTTTTCTTATTTCAGTAGTTTATCATTCATATTATTAAAAGCTTTATCTAATTTCAATTTGCCTCACTTTGGGGCTTTTTTTTTGTCATTAGGTCTTGTTAGACTCACTCTGTGGGATCTAAGAGCCATGATTACAGGTATTTTCTCCTTAAAAAAAAGAACACAGAAGTATCATCAATTTTTTTATTTTCTATTCTTTGTCCCTTCATTTGATTCCAAAACCTCTTTTGTGCATCCTTCTCAATTTTTCAGTGTTTTTAAAACATGAGAAATCCTATGTGCAGCATTTTGTTGTGGGTCTCAAGAGTGCTTCAGAGGTGAGCAGAACCACTTCCTGATCTCCTGTTACTTCTCTTTTGTGCAGCCAAGGATCACACTGGAACTTGGCACTGATTTGAGAGCTGGTGCTGTGCAAGGCAGGGTCCCCCACTCTGTAGCTGTGGATGAAAATATTTATTCATAGCTTTATAACTTTGCATTGGGCTGCATTACAACTTTTGGGTTTGTTGTGTAGGCTCAGTTTAACAAGCATCTGGGTCCATTCTGAGTGAATGCCCTCCTCTCTTCACTGTTTATCATTCTGACTGTGTTTGCTTCTAGCTGTATTTGCAGAGATGTAATATTTGCCTCCAGACTGTAAATAGTGTATCATCAACGGGACTGACTCCTGTTGAGTCATGATTACCTCTAACAAGTGTCTGTAGTGTTTCTTTTCTTCTGGTTTTCAACACTTAGGTAATTTAGTTAGTTTTTAATCCAGTAACTGTATACTTTAGGATCTTAAAAACCTCACAGAATTCTGAGGATATTGCATTTCTCTCTTGTCTTTATCAGCCAAACATATAATCCCATCAAAGAGTGAGGCATCTTTGGCTCTGCAGGAACTACTTGTGGAAAACAGGCTACAGAGAGATTTTGAACAGCTGTTTTGCTTGAGAATTAAAACATTGTGGAATGCTGTAAGTAAAAGACTTTAAACTTTTTCAGTCCCTTAGTGTTTCCAGATATCCATGCAGGTTAATGTTGGCACCTTTCTAAGCATACTGTGCATGTAGTTTATGGAAATTTGGGTGACATCTTGGCCAACTTCAGAGGTCTGGACCTTTTGCTTGAGTTTTTGTTCAAACCTGGCAGATAAGAGCAGTTTTTGGCACCAGCTTGCCCTGTTTTCAATAAATTCATTCCCCCTGCAAAAGCTTGCATTCTTAACAAAATGGGCACTGTTTATCTGCATTGCTCTTTCATTCCTCATGGTGCTGAAAAATTAGAAAGTAGAGTAAATTTGTTTTTCTATGCAAATATTTTTTCCCCACCCATTATGTACCTGAAGGCTCAAACAGACCTGAATTTGCTTTTTACTTTCTTGTGGTTTTGAATTCCTGTCAGTATTTCTTTATAGGTATTGAAAAAATTGAGAGCCTCTTCCATAAAGCAAGTTGCTATAAGTCCACATGTATAAAAAAACCCTCAAAAGCCCCCCCTACTACATTCTGTAACACAAAGGAATTCAAGTTGGAGGCTGATAACATGATCATAAAGTAGCTTTTCTCCTGCCTGCATATTGATTTGATCTTAATGTAAAATAACATGAATTCTTTCCAAGCCTCACTACCTCAGCAATTAGTGGAGACTTAAGGTTTCAGAAAAAAATTAGATATGGAAAGCGAATATGTACAGACAATACCAACACAATGTCAGAGCAGCAATGACTTCATTTCCTTTGCATCTCTTTGTTCATGGATTTATTAACTGTGATTTGTTTATCAGTTGTGGCTTTTTTCCCTGCTTGTATTTGGCTTGTTTGCCTCTGTGCAGTGGTAAGTAGCTGGAGCTACTACCATCAGTAGTTCTGCTGCCTACTGAATACTTTGTCCTGAGATGAAAGTGTGCTTCAGCTGTGCAACTCTCAAATAACCATCTGATCCATCCTCGCTGTGCAGAGGAAAACAGTATTTCAATTTCTTTTCACATGGCTGACTTCTATGGAAATTGGGAGCTTCCTGGGCATACTGCAGCTTCAGCATCACTACAGCACGAAACAGAGGGAAAGGGGGAAAAGGAATTACCATGTGAGCTGATCCTCTCTAATGTTTAGAAGTGGAATGGTTTTTACTCCTTTATAAGAGTCTTCTTCTAGAACATTAAAACCAGAGAGGGCATGTACACTAATTCTATCAAGTGGCAAGAAGCTTTCAGCTTATTATATTAGAAATAAGGTTAAGAAATATGCAGTTCCAAGCCCTATAAAAGCCTCATCCTTTATCATGAAGTCTTTAATTCTGATACATAGGAGCAAATATTTAGTCTTAAATATAACTATATGCATTTCAGATTTATCAGAAATGAATGGGAGAAGAATAAGACATTCAGGTAAACACCAGCAGTTTAGCATAAAATCAGCCACAGAAGATATAAGCATAATCCTTGATTCTGCAGAGCTCAAACTGCTCTAATTCCTACCCAGCACAGCACTTAAACACACACTGAACTATAAGCACTTATCTGGTTCTGCAGGGTTCTATGAGGAATATTCATGAATTTAAAGACCAAGGAATAACAGAAATGCTTTGTTAATGCAAAGATAGAATGCTTCTAACTTTGCAGGATCAAGCCTATCTTCCTTTTTTGTGTCTTTTTCTTAAATTATCTTTTAATCTAACTATTATAACGTAGACTTTGCTGTTCTCTCATGGGACTCTGTTTTTATGTGTGTGTTTCATTGGATTAAAAACAAGAAGGATAACGACTTTCTTTTCTAAAGAAAAAGTAATGCTTTCCCCTGTGTATTGTTACACTGACTTTCCAGGCAGAGAGGAGCACCAGGGGAATTGTTAGTGCACACATTAACACTCAAACTTGCTTGCATCCACTGAATTTTTAGTGCATTTTAGTGTAATCCTGCTGTGCCCTCTTTGGCATCACTGCAGGTACAGTTGTGTCTCAGTGACTCCCTGACATCGCTTGTGGTGGCCAAGCAAGCTCACTCAGAGCCCTGTTGACACTGCTGCATACCAATACCCCTGGACAAGAGGGAGTCCTGAGGAGCTGGCCAGAAGCTGTGTGTCATTGCCTCTATGATGTATATCTTTCTGTAGTGTTTGGGGTTTTTTGTGTTTCACCATGCACCGTGACAGTGGAAGGCAGTGGAAGGAAGAGCTCCTCTTCCCATTTCGCTCAGTGAGGTGTGGAAAAATTAGCCCAAGGCTACAAATAATGTCTGTTGTAGTTGAGTAACTAGTTGCCGTCTTGGCTGCTGTCTTGAGTGTTGTCTTGGAGACTCTGTGCCTCTTGTGTCATACAGCTGGAAGGAATTTAACTCAAACCATTCTCATGCCCAGGTCTGCACCTTCCTCAGCTCTAATGAAACCCTGCAATTAACTGCTGCTTTGTGGAGCCCTGCTGGGTCAGACTATGGAAGAATTGCACTTGACAAGGCTAAGTGGTGTAGAAATGTTTCTTAGTCTACAGAATGGCACAGAATTTCTATGGTAAAGTTGGTAAAAGAATGCACCTTACTGTAGTGTTTTGGAATAGTCCAAAAATCTGCAGAATTCCTTTTAATCCCAGTCCTAAACTGTTGAGAGCTGTTGAATTCTATGGGAAAAACATCTTGGTTAGAGGAGACTATCTCAGAATGGGTAGGAAAGTAAATTCATCATCTTGTATAGAGTCCAGTGCTGACTACTGAGATGGTCTGATCCTCCTACTTTCAGTACTGCTTAGTCAGAAATGTTCATGAAGAAAAGCTGGTGATATCAGACAAACATCTCTGTTATTAGCAGGCATTGAGTTTGAAAAACGTACTCAGGAAGTGAAGCAAGAAAAGACTTCAAGGTTTGGAGCAAGCAATTATTTGGGACTTTGAGACTGTTTGCCTGTGTGTATTGTATCTATTTCAGAGATTGCTACGTCAGTGTTTTATAATACTGGTTATTATCAGTGTAAAAGAGACCCATAAGTGTAGGTGATCCTTGTATTGCTTTATATAAGGGGTTTCAGGCTTATGAAATGTTATAGGCTGAAATTTGGAAAAGGCTTTGAGTCAAAAGTTCAAAGGCTTTTTTTGACCCCTGTAATAAACATGTTATTTCAGGTAAGATTAAGCTGGAAAAAAGGGAGCAAAGAGATCAGATCACGCTGTTAACCATCTTCTGTTGGTGCTTGTTCAGTGTAACTCTGTTTCAGTCCATGCACATGTATTAGCCTAAGACCACTGGAGCTAACAAAAGAATACAGACTCCCATGGATCCAGGCTTGTACTTGGAAATGGGGATCAGTTCTTTTCAACTCCTTTAAAATTCAAGATGTTTTATGATTATCTGACATGAATATTTCAAAGCAATTCTAAGAAGAAACATCAAGTCACGACTCATGTCCCAGCATGTGCTTAACTTGGCATATGGTTTATGTTTCCTTGAGGTTTCTTTATTAGCTCATGAAGGAAGGTTGGGGTACTTCTGTGCATATACAAATCAGAAGGTTTAAATTTGGGTTTTTTTTGAAGTCAAAGTATAGAACAGTGTGTTTAGTAGTCTCACCCTGTACAGTTGGTAGGTGCACTTTTTTTGGTGGGGTTTTTTTTCTTCAACAAGTCAGTGAAAATTGAAATTGGCTGGTAGTGAGCCAAACAATAAAACATATATGGACATTTATTGATAGCAGTCCCTGTGCTCTACTCAGTCACAAAGATAATAGAAATGCTTCACAACATAACATGAAGATTTTTCTGACCCTTTGCCATTTAGGAATTGCCCAGCCTCTGTGGTAGATGTTCATTTATCTTTCCCACTACTCTGTAGGTTTTATATTACTTTTTCCCCCCCTTTATTTTCAGTAAATAACATAGTACCCTTTATGTGTATAATGGAGATTTTTGACAGTTTCATATATATCGAAATCTCTCCATGGGGAAGTGATTTAGTATAATGAGTTTTATGTTGTTAGGATCAAAACTGAGCATATACTTTTGATCTACTTTGTAACCAGCACCATGAAAAGAATTCACCCCAAAATGTCAAAACCCTGTGTTGTAAGTGCTATATTTTCTTATTCCTTTCATTTTCAACAGAGGTTTTTTGCTAGAAGGGGAAGCTAAGGAATTCTTTACCTTACAGCATCTTTGGAGTGGGTGACACGTAGCTCTGTCTGAAGGAGTTGTGATGTACCAATAGGGAGAATAAAGGGAGCTCCTGGTGAGTGAGTGTGTTGTTACCCAGAGCTGTGCTGGGGTGATTTTACACCCCTTGTGGTCTGGGCTGTGCAGTGGGAGGAGCACCATGAGCACTGTGGCTGTGCAGGGTCAGGCTCACCTCTTTGGGACCACATGTAGCTTAGAAGGTCCTGCTGCTCTTCAGATGAGCTTAGAACATAGTATCAAAAAATCTAATTTTTTTTCCTGCCAACTCCCATCACAAATGCTTTCATTTGGGGCTCTTACTTTCTGTTGCCTGCAATCTGGAAAGGGTCCAGAAGGAAAAATCTTCCATGAGCATGTCCAGGGTAGTGCAATGAACCAGTGTAGTGGAAGACAAAAAAAAAAGGCTTGATTTTTGCCTCTCTGTTTTTACTGCTTCCTGGGTTTGAAGTCTGCAAAAGGTCTAAAATATCTGACTATTTGGCCCTTTGTTTTGTATCACTTCAGTAAATTAAAGTTCTTGTTCTATTTCACATAGCAATCCTGAAAGGAGGGAAAAGGGACTGATTTCAGCGAGTAAATTACAGAATAAATTGGATGAAAAATCAGGCTCTGCTTTCTTTTTCCAGTTTTTTCCCAATGGTCTTCAGGGACTGAAGCAGTAGCTGAGGAGGACTGGCCAGTGAAACAAGGGGTTTTTTTGGTTGGGTGTCCTATCCTCTGTTCCCCCCTTGCATCTGCAAATGTAGGTGTTACTTCTCCCCTTGAGGTCTTTCAGCTTCCTTTTAGCCATGGGGGAGTGCATGTTATTTTTACCACTTGGCTGCTTTATTTCCATTAAAAAGATGTGAAGAGCTTATTTAGTCCTTCCCAGGCAGCTGCTGGTGAAGAAGGGGAAGCACTTATTCCTATTGCTGGAGCACAGAGTAGAGGAGAATTACACCGGGATTTGTGCATAATTAGGGATCTATGAAGGGACAGGGCCTTGAGGAACCTGGGGCTGGTCATGCCTTGTTGGCCTAATGGAGAGAGCTTGTACTGAGACTGAGTAACAGCAAGACAGCTGAAGCGTGTTCTCAGTGGCAGCATGAAACAAATGCTGCAGTGAGATAGACTTGGAACAGGAACAAATGGGCTGACAACAGTGTGCAAGTCTGCTGTGGCTTTTGAAATGTGCACATAACAATTGGAAGTGGTTGGTTGTAAATGCAGGAATATGCTTTATTTGGGATTTCAGCTGTGATGTGCCTCCACCTCCCCAGTGTGCTGGCTCAGGGTCTGTGCCCTGGCACCGCTGCTGAGCCCTGCTCTGGGAGCTGGGGGCTAGCAGGGGGTAGCAGGCTGATGGAGCAAGCAGGAGTGGAACACTGCATAGCAGTGATTGAGCAAAGGGACATATGCCCCTGACAGTGCTTACACACATCACCAAGGTTCTGGTAACAGAGGTGAGTTTAAAACTGCATCTTCTTTGTCTTTTAAACTAAATGCACAATGTCCAACTCTTGTCACTGTGTGACTGGCCAAAACATAGTTATTAGAGGTCAGCGTTTTTTATCAGGAGAAAGAGCTGGTTATTTTAGAGTCATTTGAGAGACAAATTCTGCTACTTAAACAGGCAGAAGAATTCTGCAGCTCTAAGAACCGGTAAACAGCTTCTTTAGGTGAGTGGTGAGGTTTGGAGACTAAAAAAATAATCTTTATGGGCCATGGCACACGAACTCCATGTGTGGTGCTGTGTAAGCACCTTGAACACTCAGAGCTCATTTGAGCAAATGAACACACACAACGATAGCAACAACTCCCAAACAAAAAAAGCCATTGCATGAATAAGCTGGGCGATGGGGTTGTATGGTATAAAGTTATTCTTGACCCCTGAGATGTCCCAAAAATTTTACTAGTCTTAATGCTTTGTGGTTAGCAATGTGGGTGTGCCAGGAAAGTATTTCTAAGGCATGCTGTATTACTGTGTTGGCTTTTTGTACTTTGGGCCTGTATTTATTTTTTGTCCCCCAAGGTGAGATAGCTGCACTCCCCAGTCTTGTCAGTGCTTAAATATATATTTAATTCAGTACAAAGATCTAATCACATGTCTAACTGTTTGCAGTACCGGAGCTTTAATACTTGTCAACTTTCTTAAGAACTGACTCTACTCCCAGTGCTCTACAGTTAAAGGCATCCTATGGTCAGTTCATCTCTTTCTTGCCTCTTAGTTACCAGAAGTAAAAGGTAAAGGAGATTTGTTCGGCTGAGATGAAAAGAGAGAAGGATGGTGTGAGAGAGAGGCAATGAGAGAGAGAAACATTTCAGGCAGGAGAAACAGTGCACATAGGGTCACATCTGCCATCATAAAAAAGATGCCTGTGGAAGATTCAGTGTTTTGTGGCCAGGGAGAGTTTTGGGATGTGCAAGACTGAGATAAAGAAAAGCAAGGAGCATCCAGCACTGGAGATACAGGGGAGGATTGTGAAATACTAATCCACCAATGGTCCAATGGGTGAATCTGACCTAAACTTTTGTCCTTAGAATCAAGGTGATTTTGGTACAGGTTATTCTGGTATGATAAAGGAGTAAGCTTACAGGAGAGAGGGAAACCTCCCTCCTTTCTCACTTTTCCTTGGGAAATACTGATACTTCAGTATGATCTCACTATGGTTTTGGCTTTCCTTGGGGCTCTTTGCTTTATATGCTGTAACATAGGGAATAGCTCACTTGCCATGTGTGGTATGTAGTAAAATGTGATGCCGTGAAAACACTTAGATCTTGAATTTTACTATAATATATTAACAATTTAGAAATTATGGACTGAAAAATAGTGTGTGGGATTGGGTCTAGAGATTGCCAAGAATTCCTAACCATCATGTTGGATTTTTTTCAGCTAGGGAAGTTGGCTGAAGGTGAAGTATTACCCTTTCTTCTTCAGTAACAAAGATTTGGGGTTCTGCTTCTAAAAGTCAATCTAAGTCATCGGATGTGACCCAAAAACTTGTCAGACTTGCTTGAAATGGTAAAAGAATTCCATTTCATGTTGTCAGCTTTTCATTACTCTCTGTGTCACAAAAATTGTTCACTTCATATCTCCTGTGTTCCCGAGCTGAATTAAACAGTCTGAGTTCTGGTTTGATGTAGTATTTGCTCTCTGGTTGCTGTTGTCGTCTTTTATCCTCTGAAGGAAGTTAAAGCAGAAATATAAGTGAATGTGCTTTTTGATAATGAGAGGGAAGAAAGTGTACTTCATATGACAACAGAAAGCAATTGCAGGAAAGAGCATTTTCTCCCCATTTCAAGAAAGAAACCTCAAAAAAAAAAAAAGAGGGATGTTTTCATTAAAAGGAGAATCATCTGTAATCTTAGTCTGTCATCTTCCACTGCAGAGCTTTCATCATATAGTAGCAATCCTCATCCTATCTTATTTTACAAAAAAGAACTAACATATAATAAATTAATAACGTTATTATGTGTTCAAGTGAATTGTTGGGTCAGCCACTCAGATGTAAACACTGCCTGGCTTTGAGGAGAATGTTGTTCAGCTGCTTCTCTTGGAAGATCGATGGCCAGAGCAGCAATCTGTTGGTCAGTATGCTCAAGGTGTCTCACCAGGACAGTCTCACAGCCTTCACCAAGGCTGACAAATTGATCCTGACATATTGAAAGATGGTTTGAACACAGCGACAGCTGGGAAATGATAAGAATTTTAGAGAATGTGACCTATGAAGGAACAGGGTTAGTTTCTGCTGAAGAAGACTGGAGGATGGAGGGGGTTGAGGGGACAGGGGTTGTGTTTATCAATACTTAAGTGGTTGTTGGAGATAGAATAGTAATGTGTTACTGCTGGGCTAAGGAGCAAGGCATCGAACTTGTGATGCTGTTTAGCTTGTCTCAGTTAGGAAATAGCTAAGTGCCCTCATTTCAATGGTGGATTTGAAAGGGTATAAGATATCTGGGGAGGTTCTATGAGCCCTTAGGGGCTTTTAGGAGCATGGCAGATGAACATCTGGTGGTGCCAACTTATTTGATACTCAATGATCTAGTCTCCAGAAGTCATTTACAGTCCACCTCCAGATTATATGTGCAACACAAATGGTGGAAAAATATGAATTGCATAAAAAACAATTTTGACTCTCAGGAGGACTGTGATTTAATGCTGTCCTGCTCTCCCCTCATTGTTTGAGTGTCCATGACTACCTTTAACGGGAGCCTTGCTGCTAATATCGTAGAAGAAACCCACCTGAATGCAGCTGAGAATGTTCTGTTTCCCCCTTCATTTTGCCCTTGATGTGTTTAGGCAGGAGAGCTCTTTAAATATAGAGAGATTTTGAGTATCTCAAGTCTCACCTCTTCTCTGTTCTAAGTGATGAAGAGCAAAAGAAGCCCTTATGCAGGCATGACACGCAAACAAAATTTGCCATGTTTTGGTTGAGAAGTACATGTAAAACCTGCCTTTTTATTCAAAAGAAATTTGTTACCTCTTAGTGTTTCAGTGACTGGCTATGGAAAGTCATGAAAATAGGTTTTTTTCTGATTAAAAAAATAGGCCAATTTCACCAAGCTTTACCCTGAAGGCTTCTGGAAAGCTACAGTCTAAGGGGGGAGCTGACATTTCCACATAAATGTAAAGATGGAAAGAATTCCCTGCTTCTCTGAGAAGTCAGACTTCTCTGACTTTAAATACTTAATACCTTTGTTCTCATGACCTTGGTCTTAAATTTGCCCTTTGAGTCTTTAGAAGAACATTCTCCCTTTTCCCTAAAAGGCAGAACCTGTCTTATGAGATTTCCATGCATAACTTCAAGCAATTTACATAGAAATGTCAAGGTAAAGCTTGCAATGGCTTTATCTTGAGGGCTCACATATGGTAAACAAAATACAGTAGGAGTTGGGTAGTAAAATATGAGTGTTCATGAGCTCAAATAAGGATTTTCTCACTGGTAAAAAGCTTTATTTCGATTAATAATTTTATTAATTATTACCTGGGATAAAATGACAGCTGTAGAATGTTGGGGTTCGGGACACTCACAGTAGAATGCACTGAGAATTGAAGATAACTTAGTTGGCCTGTTGTAAAGCAAATTAATATTAACAGTCTGTCTATTTTTCCATGTAATTAAGCAATAATAATCAAAGCTCAATGCTTTTCTTGGAGATTAATGATGACATTGAAAATTAATGGTGTGAGGTGAAAGCAAGGACCATTAGCTGTAGTAAATTGTTAAGAATCCAGAAAATACAGTGGGCTGAGTCATTCAATTTGTTGTATGATTATTTAAATACTGCTTTTCCCTGTATTTATTAGAAAACAAATGGATATTCATACAGGCTAAGTAGTGCAAGATTTAACAGTTTCACAGTAAACAGCCAAATGAAGAGCCAGCTCAGGGTCCAGCCATGGTCACATCTGGGAACAAATATAATGACTGTTTCTGGCACTGTTACCTGAACTCTCTACATCTCTTTTCATCACATGGATTCCAGGATTCATTACTGCTGCTCAGTCGTGTCGCTCTCTCTCATGAAATGACTCTCCTAGTAGGTGATAACAGCAAAACTAGCATGTGGTGTTTGCAGGATCAAGTCCCACACGGCTGTCTCAGTGCCTGGCAAAGGAACCACGTCAGCACTTTCACTCGTGCTTGGTGGGAGAGACATTTCCAAGATAACTTTTTTAAGACTCACCCTTCATTATTAATGTTTTCAGACCAAATAATGGACAGAAAAAAAATGTCAGCAGAAACTGGCCATCTGGGTCTTTGCTCCTAGGGATCTGCAATAGATTTACAGAATCTTCTAAAAGCAGTGCTCTTTAGATGCTGATTCTGGCACTCACTGCAGTCAACAGCATAAATGCTATTGAGTTCCCTGGTGCAAAATCAAGATGAAAGCTCTTCTATTCTCCCTTTTTTCTTTGTTACAATAGCACAAATCAGAAGTAATTCAGTTGAAATCAATGAAATGGCATCTCCAAGAGGTGACTCAAATCTAAGCTATTGCCAATTCATGCTACACTCCTTCATGAGTATTCCCATGATGGGAATACTCCTGTTTAAATTAGATGTGCTATGAGAGAAATCTTTTCCACTAAAGTTTTTAAAGTGGGGATAGTTACTGAGATTTAAAAACAGCTTCCAAAATGTTGTACTTGAGTTTTAACTGTGGGAGGTACACAAATACCCTTTGCTCCTGAGTTTGTTGTCTAGATGGTAACTGGACACCAGTATTTGACACTTGCACTGACCTCCTTCAGACATCCCTTTGCACTGACTGCAAGTGGCAGCTTTAATAACTTAATGATTGCCAGAAAAGCACAGTGTCTGCAGACAGCTGCAGTGGGAAAGACACAAGTATCTCTAATACTAAAAGGCCTGTTTTCCATCTAAAAATGCTGAAATCTTCTACACCCAGGATATTTCTCCTGTGCATGGGCAGACTTGTTTGTAAGTGTCCAAGAAGTTAAAGAGAAGCCTGTTTATCCATTAATTTCTTTAAAACTATAATTCTCTTTGAAGACCAGAATAAATCAATAAACTCATATGGAATGGTTTCCTGCATAACACAACCAAGCACGTTGCAAAGCCAGACAGGTGGATTGGAGGGTTGAGGAGGTGTTGGTTTGTTGTTTTTCTTTGTTCCTGAATTAATTTTTCATTGCAGTTTCTGGTGCTTGATATTTTGGTGGAAGATTGAGATAACAGAAATAATCTCTAACTTATTGAAAACCAGCCAACAGAGCAGTCCTTTTACTATTTCTGTAAATGTTACCTTTGTTCTGATCTTTTAAGTATATTTGTGGAACAGAACATAGGTTTTGGCAATAGTAAAAGCAAGATAGTGCATAAGTCATGTTTTCCTGCAGCAGACTGCATAGTATACAGTGGGATCCTGCAGTCCTTTATGAAGAGCTGTATGTGAAAATGCTAGAAGCCTTGAAATAAAGAACAGTTTTCTCTCAGATCACAGTGTTGATATCAAGTCTAATTAGTAATCATGTAAAACGATGTGCTGTGTGGTTGTGGTTTGTTGTACAGCTTTCTAATATGTTGACTTTTACACATACTCTTTTGTGGCAGTGTCCCTTTAAGATATAATTTATGTTCCTTATGGCTTTTTTTTGCAGCATATAGCAATTGCTGAGAGCTTTAACCAGTGTGTACTGCAACTGTCTGGAGTCACAGAAGGCAGCAGTAGCATTTTACTTCAGGTTCATAACCCATTTGTAAATGCCTAAACATTGTCATCCTATGCTTTGTAATAGGAATGAAAAGCTGACCCAAATTGGTGTCTGCTTTGTGGTGCTGGTAATGCAGCAGGGAAAAGCTGAGGGAATTCTGCAGGGGTCCTGAGTCTGTCACGCAGTGCAGTGATGCAGCCATAGCAGCAATATGTGGCAAAACAAATTGTCTGTAGAAAAGCAAACCTCATTCTGGTGTCAGTGTGGAACTCCAGCGTGGCACAAGTTTTCCTGTGAAGTGCAGAGAACACATGGGATTGTGTGGCAGCCAGCTGTGTCTGCATTGTAAGTATCCTGTGTTCTGCTGCCCTGTTCTGTGGCACGAGAGTGCCAACAAATGTGCGAGCGCTGGCCAGGGCGTAGTGCAACCTACTGCAACATTTGAGCATAGGAAGCTTCCTTCTCTCTGGCTCAGAATAACACTGGGAAAGCCTGGATTGTTGTGGGTTTGCCGACCAGCACACCCCCCCCTCCCCAGGGCTGAAAATAGTTTTTCTAGGTGGATTTCTGGAGCAAAGCCAATCAAAAGTTTTCGTAATGCCTCTGCCAATTATATATTTAAGAAAACGGAAGAGAAGGTTGTGACGCAGAAGGGATAAGAGCCACGAGGTAGAAGAAGAAATTAGGAGCCATGTAGGGGGAGACAGCAGGCCCCAGGTGGGCCAGGCTTCCCTCCTCCCAGAGGTGTAGCACTGAAGCCCCTCTGGCTGAGACATGTAACAGAGTGGAAGAAAAACTCTAATGAAAAACTGCCTGGACAAGACTGCTGCAGAAGGAATTCCAGGCAGAGAGATAACACAGCTTCCAAGGTCAAAGCTGGCAGCCAGAGGAGAGAGAAGCCTGAAGCAGGGTGGGGACACGACTCCTTTTCCCCTCTCTCTCCCTTTAGCAGGGAAAAGATGGAAAACTAAAACCTCTGCCGTTTGTAGAAGATTACTGAGTGAAGAGAACCTCTGCAGGTCATGAAGGAGCTCACGCTGGAGTAGAGGAGTGCATGAAAAAGATGTGACTCCATGAGAAGCCTAAGATGAAAGAGTCCTGCTGGAGACCTGTAGCCCATGGAGACAAAGACCTATGCTGGAGCAAGTTGGCCCCGGTAGGACTTGTGATCCCAGTGAGGGATCCATGCTGGTGCAGCTGAATTTGTGACCCTAAGGGACAGCAAAGAATGAAAGAACTGCTGCCCTAGGGAGGGACCCCATAAGAAACAGGGGTGGACTCAAAAGCCATTATCCCATGTAACTGTGGGAAGACCATGGTAAGGCAAGTGTCTCCTTGCAGTCCATGGAAGACCCCACAGGGCCTGGGTAACCCCCAGCCTCCAGTCTTAGCCCAGGTGGGGGTTGGCCCAGCCCTGAGATCGACATAGAGAGAGAGGGAGACAGTTCCAGCTGTGACAAATGGGAGCTGTCATCCTAGAGATAATAGAAGGAGAACTTTCGAATCCTGCAGAATTGTTTGGAAGACCTGTAACTCTGGAAGTGGAAAAGTGACTGTTTCTTCTCCTGAACTGATAGAAGAGGGGAGGGGTACTTCTGTAAATATATAGCACTTCTACGTAGTTAGAATTGTTCTATACATAATTCTTTAGTTTTTATCTTGCTAGTAATAAATCCTAATATTATTCCCCCCACATCAAATCTCTTTTATCTGCATAAACCTTCTCTCAACTTATAGCAATTGTGTGGGGGGTGAGAAAATTGGCCCAGAGCAAACCCACGACACTTGGGCAGATGCTTAACAGAACAGTGAAATAAATATGTGCTTTGAAGTGTTTCACTTTCTATACCCCCCCTTTTTTATCTTTGCTAAAATTCAGGCTGTCAGTGTTGGTACCCTGTTTTGTTGTTGGCCCTTCGGAGTGTTCTTGGTAAACTGCTGAGCTGAGAGCATTTAGGAGAGTGGGCCCTATGCTGGTGTTGTTGCAGTCTGTGATAGAATGAAAATAGCTTTTGCACCAGTATTTCAGTGTTTCTAGGGAGGTCCTTGTAGAATCAGGAGTGGGCAGATGCTGTAGTGGGCGTGTAGCCTAAATCATGTTCTGTGGATGCTCACATGGATGAGGCTACCATAGTGTGGGGGTTATTGCCGTGAGCAGCAGCTCCTCCAGCGCTGTGGGCTCTGCTTTGTTTGGAAAGAGGTAGAAAAGGCAAGATGCAAAATCTACCCTTGACACCAGGTTTTCCTTTAAGGAACCAGCAGAGCAGCTCATTGCTCTCTGGCATTGCCAGTGCATCACCCTAGAGAAAGTGGGTGTCTCATTTGAAACACACCACTTTCTCTTTTCAAAGAACTCTCTCCAAGCCTCCAGGACCATATGCTTCTGTCCTCAGCAAGAAACTGTGGAGACACCCAACCATGCAATCCCCTTTCCCTCTATGTATTCTAGGGAGAATGATGGACAAGCAATTCCATTAAAGCTGCTCTTATGCTTAGGTAGTCAGGCTCTATGTGTTCAGACATATCTGTGAGACCAACAAGCAAAATGAAGGTTTCAACACTCCTGGGGCTCTTGCATTTCTCCCTGTGAACCTTTCAGCCTCTTAAACTCACCCCTGGAAGGGCCCTGCTTTTCCCCTTGGAGACTGTGATGTGCAGAATGGAAAATTTTATTTAAGTGTTAGACTTGTCATTCCGTAGACTTTCATACCTCTCTCTGAGTCAAGGTGCTTCTTTCAATTCTCTCTCTCTCCCCCAGCACAGTAGAACTATTTGCTTCAGTAAATCCCATAACCACACTGTCTGTTGCGTGGCCCTTATTGCACCACCGTCCAAACTGTTCAAGATCTTCCATGAATTTTGTTTATGCTTCTCACAACAGTTAGAAAATTGATGCTTACAGAGAAAACACTAAAGCAACCAAAGAGCCACTGAAGCTATAGGTTACACTGCAGGAGCATTGCCACTGCTGTCCTGGCTCCCCAGATTGGATGTCCTAGAATCTGCAGCTGCTTTCCCATCTTACCTTAACTCTCTTAACAAGGGTGGAGAGGAAGCAAGAAGAGAATGTTTCCACAGCGATTGCAACACGCTGTGATGTGCAAATTCCCTCTCCCTGCCCTGTGACAAGCATGGTGTAGGTCATAAAGTGCTGCAATCCTTATCGGGGCTTTTTGGGCCATTTTTAAAAATAATTCCATCTTTGCTGTCACGTCTTCCTCCCTCGCTGAAGGGGGACTGACTAATTAGCAACGGTTCGGTGGCAGATGCTATTGTGAAAAGGGTTGGATGGTGATTTAACTGGGAATAAAATCATCTTAAAGGTCCAGGCAGACATTTTCTAACCTCTCTGTGATATGGACTCTGTTGGCTGGTGCATGAAACCATCCCACAGGGTTGTGAAAGGGTGAACCCTTCTGTGTGCGTACGGTTGCACCCCTTCCAAGATGATACCTGTGGCCTTATAATTGCAACCTGTGCTAGTACTCACTGGTGTATTAAAAGCAAAAATGGCATTGACTGATGTGCCTACTAATGTTTTCTATTAGGAGAATAAAATGCTGGGGTTGATGGTAGTTACCTGTGTCACTCCTCTGAGTTAGCGTGAAACCAACATTGGTTGTTTTCTTCTCACTGTGAAATCACATTAACATTAGTCATGTAAAAAGCTGTATTTTGAAATAAATATTTATCAACATATCCTATTGTGGTTTATTTTTAGTCTGCTGATGTGTTTGACTACTATCTCATATGACCATGACATTTGTAAACAGAAGAGGGAGGGTGTGTCACTGGCCTTTAAGTTGGTATTTTGCTGGCAATTGTTATCAGATCGTGATGCTCACAGGTCTAACCCTAAACTCTAGTTGTAACAGTGCAGATAGGAGAGCTATAACTTGAATTCGTGTGGCTACCAGCTCTCCCAGTTGCTTTTAGTTTGTTTTGCAGAGTAATGATTCAGGTGTGCAAATGTAGAGGACTAGTGCCATTTGAGGTGCTCATGCATGTGGTGTCTCAGCTCCATCTATTGCTGTAGAGGAGCAGTGGCCTCCCAAGTATCCTGTGCCCTGGTTTTCAGCCCAGTGAAGGCACCCTGGATGCCCAGAGGTGACTAAACTGTTGGACAAATTGTGCAGGGAACTGTCCCTCATCCTAGCTTTTTGCCAGCTGTTTCCCGTGGGTGTCACGAGGGAGATACCTTCAGCACCCAGCCATCTGCTGACACCTTGTGAGGAGATCCTCATGCCTCCCACAGAGCAGGCACAGGCTCAATCCTCTCAGCTACTCCCCAGCTACTGCGTCATTCACTGCAAACTTGGTGATTCGGGCATCCTACAGGGAAAGATGTACATAGGGGTTTTTTTTCCCCTGTGATACTATTTGAGAAAGCTTCCTCTCATGTATGAGAAAATACAGTGGTCTTGCCAGCAGAAGTAGCCTGAAACTGTTAAGTTAAAAGTGCCATGCTTTAATGTGTAATGAATTTGGCTTTTTATACATAATAGAAATGTATGTATGTAAGTCAATTGCCTCCATTGGTTGGAGGCTCCTGGCTCTCTCCTGCAGATCAGTGAGCAGTTCGGAGGTGTGTGGGCTGCAGCTTGGCCAGCAGTGGGGGGCTGTGGGAGGTTGCTGCGAGACCCAAGAAAGCAGCTCAGCCCCTTATGTCCCTCCTTGTTTGTGATGACAAACTGTAGAGAGAGAGAAAATGTCTCTCCCGTTTATTGCAGTACTTTCTCAGCACTGAACTGGTTTTCTCCATAGTAACTTCTGCAGTTGTCATAAGAGTGGAATGAGCATTGAGACTGTGGGGATGAGTCCTCCTCTGTCTGAGGTGATGTTCAGGAATTAGCTGGCAGATTTCATGCCACAGACAAGAGACTGAGGCCACCTGTGGGGACATTTGTGCAGTCATCACACAGCATTGGACATGGGGTGAAATTCTGTCAGGCTGGTCTGAAAGACACAGGTCTGGCGATGCAGCACAGTCATGTCATCTTAGGTACTTCTCAGGAGAGGGACAAGGGCTGCCTGAGTGTGGCATGTCCTAGGTATGGGAGTGCTGCTTCCCCCTAGTGCTACTGCTCACAGGTGCTATTGCTGCCCACCCTTCCAGGCTGCAGAGGGGTGCAAAACTGCAGCCCTGTTCCCTGGCATGGCCAGGCTGCCCAGGTCATCAGTTTAACACATGGGTGATGTTTCAAAATAAATTAAGGGGTCTGTCCCCACCCATCTCTATTTTCATCCTAACACAGTTTGCTGCACACCTTCTCAGCTTGTGTGAGCACCCACAGGGGTCACCCAGACTGTGCTGTGTCAGAGTGGGTGCTTGCTATGACTCTCCTAGCCTGGCTGATTTTGGCAAAATCCTGCCCATCCACTGCTGCAGGGAGGTTTAAGTTCCTAAATCCCTTTGTCTGCTTCAAAATATCGTAAGCTGCAGAAACAGAGAACCTAGTGGATGCATCTACCAGTTATGGAGTTAAGAATGAATGAAAAAGAAACAAAGAAATGTAGGAGACAGTCAATCAGCTTGTTGCCTAGGAGAGGAGGATTTTTGGGATGCCAGAGTTCCTGCTGCATTAAGGAAATGCAATGACAGGCCTGCAAGGCAAAAGAGAGCCAGAGGACCTCGTCACTGTGTCACTGATGGCTTGGTTCAGACCTCAGCTGGGGTGAGTGGGTGGTGTCTATTGCCTTTGGTTGTCAAACTCCTGGTCACCAAACAACCAAGTGATTGTTAAAACCCTTCAAAATATTCTACAGGGCATGCATTTGCCCACGTTCATTGTAATTTTTTTAAGCAGGAGTGCTCAGGCAGTCTCTGTTCTTCCCAGCCCACATGAGATCAGGGAGCTGGTTGGATGCACCTGCACCAGTGGGGAGGTCAGTGCTCGACAGACACACTAATTCTCTTGGTTCACAGGGCATCCTGACCGACCTTCCTGCAGTCCCAGCCAAACTGAGAATGGCAGGAGGAGCCCCACTCTACTCCCCACCTTTGGTTTTATCCTGAGGAAGGGAAACTTTAAAATTCATAAAGTCAGTTCCTTCCATCAACTCTTCTAAGCTTCCTTTCTCAATGTGGATGGGCATACATCTACTCCTGAAAAATGCACTTGCTGATTTAGTTAAAAAGAAACAAATCAGTTCTCGGGCTTTTGAGTTTTTAAGCTTCTTTAAGTAAGCAATAGATTTTTCAGAAGAAAAAAAAATTACTAGGAGGTAATCTAGTGAGTCTCAATAGGAATAGCAGCAGCACTGGGAGACCCAGTTTCAAATCTTAGTTTTGCTAGCATTTCAGAATACATTCCTAGAAAAACCATCTAAATAATTTGTAAAACAAGAATCATTTCAGTGTATTCCCAGTGTACTTTTCTGATAAACCCAGAATGATGACAAGTTTGTTAAAACAGAAATAAAATTCACCTTGCTGGTGGGGTGATGTGATAACTAACTAAATAAAATGCTTTTGTAGTGGTTTTGACCCAGTGAAAAGGCAGCTGCTCTGAAATCATGAAGGAAAATAGTATGTCTTAAAAGAAGCTATTGCTGAAGTGACTCTGTAGCACATTTGCATTGATTGAGTGAAAGGATGACACTGTCTTCATATTCTTAATATTTTTGTTGTCTGTCCTCAGTGAACTGAGAGAGCTGATGGAGAGGCACTGACTGATAAGTGGTCCTGTTGTACAATGAGACTTCAGTTAGTATTGAGGGGGTTTCCTCCCTTCCAGGATAAACTGGATGCTGGAAGAAGAGAATAGGGAAGGTCCCAAACAGAGGCCCTACTTTTAAAACAAACAAACAAACAACTACGGAAGTGTTTTGTTCAGTTTGTGTCAGTGAGGCAGCCTTAGCATTTGTTTCATGGAAACCTCTGCAGTTGATCAAGAGAGGCGATGAGTAAGATCGTGCTCTGCTCATGAAAGCACCTTCTTCCAGAGACCACTGCCTGCTCCTGATCTGCTGCCAATTAGTCTCCGCCCTGTGATACTGAGTCATTATATTCTTTGCCCTTTTCCATGGCTGCTTTTGGTGTGGAAACTGAGACAAATATTGCTCTCCTTCTGGAAATCATCATCATGTCATCAAGTTTATCAGTACCTGTAAGCCCAGACAAAAAGGGAATAGTTTGGTGGTTTTTTTTTGGCCAGTGATCTCTGTCAGGAACGTTTTGAGGTTCAGCCGTGTTAGGTGTTATGGTGATGCACTGCATAAAGCATCTGGCTAGTTTATGTAATGTCACAAATTATTTAATTTGTTAAAGCATCAAAGCTATTAGACAGCTACTGTAAGAAAAAGATGAAGGGATTCCACACTCCAGGCTCTTCAGTGCTTCTGTCAACAGCAGGTGCCTGTGTCTGTGCTTGCCCATAGCCTACCATGAGGAGTACTGCCTCCAGTCATGACTTCCCAGTTTATTACAGGATTGTGCAGGATGTTGCTCTACCACTTTTCCGCATCCTCTTGTTCCATTCCTCACTGGATTAAACACCTCCTGCCCGATGTGTCAAGTTCTGCTTTGGTTTGTTTTCTTGGTGAAAGAGGAAGGGGACAGGTTTCCAGGGTCATCAGAGTCTTTCCCCAGCATGACTGACTTCCTTGTATTTGGCAGGCATTACTACCACTGGGCTATTCTTGAGAACGTGTCCTTCTGCTGAACTGTGCTCCGCTGAGTCTGGTTCAGGCTTGGTGTTGTGACTCAGTTGGGCTGGATAGAGACCCTTGGGACTCATGGAAGCAATTAGCTTTAGATGACTGAGTTGGAAAGTTGCATAGTGGGTTACTGTAGCAGATGCATAATCATCCCATTACGCCTTAACCCCTGAAGTGGGACAAGAGCCCCCTGGTTGTGTGCACTGTGATGGGTGGCTGCAGAGCTGTGGTGGGTCTGCCTAGCCACAGGAACAAAACTGGGTCATTAAAAACTTTAATTAACAAGTTACACAGATGACAGTTTCCCAAGAATCCAAGTCCCATACCGTATTGCTCCTTCTCCTGTTATGTCTGAATCCCCAGTGTCTGCTGTTTCCCTTTCTTCAGTAGTTTGGGGCTAGGTGGCATCCTACCTTTCCAAATGGGCTTGTAAATTGAAAAATGCAATTTGCTTGGATGGTCAGTATGTGCATTTGGTTTTGGCAGCTGGGAATCCTGTGCTGTTCTACCTGGTCAGCTCTTGGTGGGGAATCAAAAACATTAAAACATGTCCGGGCAGTGCAGGGAATGTAAGGGTGTTCTCCTAGAGGGCTGGGAGGAGGCTGCTGAGCCCTCTGCACAGCAGCAAGTTTCAGCTTTTTTTCTCTGTGTTTCTGTGGGAATTGGGATGGCTGTGCCATCCTGTCGGAAGCAATTCCACCCATTGCATATGTACTGGACTGATGGGGTCTGTGTCTGAAAAGGCTGCATAAGTGGTGACAACTGCCAGTGACTAATTTGAAGAAAGGATAAGAAGGTCATAATAAAATGATTTCTCTGTGGCACAGCAATTATGAGAGTTGGAGTAGACCAGACATCTAGTAACACCCCAAAGACTGGTGGCTTTTTCTAATCTTTCTCCACATCCTTCTCTTAATAAGCATCTGTTGCAATAAAAACAAATATACAGGAAGAGAGAAAGAGAAAGAACCATCTGCACTTGTGTGAAATGTTAAAATAAAGGCAGCTTCTTTCAAACATACTTGATGAAACAGTTCTATGGTAACACCAAGGGTTACGAAAGGGACTTAGTAAAATCTTCACCACTGAATATTTGTTCCTTTCACAGTGAGCCTTGATAAAACTCAAATAGTCTCTGACCTTACAGTACTAGTTTACAGTATCAGTAGTTTCCTGCCATGACTCAGTGGTTGGAACAGTAATATCTGACAGTCGTTTTTTTCCTCTCTATTTCCAGATCTCTTTTGAAGATCTCTTCTCAGAGTGGGCGGGGAGAGACGAGTGACAGATATAGTCCTGGTTCTTGCCCTTCCTCTTGCGCCCCCCCGCTTTTTTTCCTCTCAAACAAACTTCTGCATTTTCTATTCTTTTCAGTCCTCTTATCCACCAGGTTTCCCTTTCATGCATGTCCTTGACCAAATCTTACTTTCCCTTTTATTCCTGCTGGTACTGTCTATGCCTGCTGATAATACTTGGGAAATACTGAGATCATTCTTCTGCTGGGTTTTTTCCCCTCACTGGTACTTTTCTATTCCAGATCAAACCTCTTAACATCCTCCCTTCCTCTGCAGTTATCTTGCTGAGCCTGTACTGCTATAATAATCTCTGCTACCAGCAGAGATTGATTGAGTTTTGTATAGTCTGGATTGGATATGGTCCATGAATAAGGTTGGAGTAAAAGTTGGCTGTAAGACTGGGAGCAACCTGGCCTTTGGTTCTTCCATGGCTGGGATGCTGAGCGATAACGGAGTAAGACAATGGCAAGCCCCATTTCTGTGGAGAGGATCTGAATTATGCTCCATGGCCTTGCTGTCATAAGGTCTCCCTGCCTCAAGGCTAAGCAGCAGCAAGTGATGTTTATTCCTGTCAATTGTCAGCAAGCCCTGAGGTCTTCCCTGGAGCCCAGAGTGAAACCCTCCTGCTTCTGCAGCCTGCAGTCTAGAGGTGGCTGGCCCAGCAGGAGGCACTGGCTCAGGGTTAGGGCAGGGAAGGTGTTTCATCACACCAGAGGGGAAGCCTTCCACCCTCACCACAGAAGGAGTAAAAGCCTCCAGTAGTCCTGACTGTGCCTTCTGACCCTGTGTAGCCTTTCTGTCCAGACAACAGAGCAAAATGCCCTTCTTGTCAAAGCTACAAGAAAGAGTCCAGAGTCTCCAGCTACCAATATGAATTTAACTGTCCCTGATTTTCCAATACCGTGTAATAATCCCGACTCTGCAGCTTCTCTTCTGGAGACCCCTAGTCCCACACCTCTCAACAGCACCCTGGGAATTTCCACATTTAAGAAGTCCTTTGAATTTTCAGGTGGTGGCCCTTAGCCAATCTTCTAGATTGGCAAGATTATTTCACAAACTGAGTTCTGTAGTTTCTTTTCTGCTGAACTTAACCCTTGTGGAGGATGTGGATTAGGCCATCCTTAGTGGAAAGTTTAGCTTGCTTCTGAAGTCTGGAGTAATAATCATGGCTCTGCTGCATGTATTCAGCAGGTGTGAATCTGGGAGGCTGACAACAGATAGAGTCCATTTTCAGCTTTGTATAATCCTTTCAACTTCTGTCTAACCACAGCAGGCCCACAGGCTGGGGAAGTGTCTGTGCTTGGTAGAAGCTGATGGTGTGTGGAGCTGGCTGTTATTTCTCCAAAGTTACCTCTTCAGGGCATGTGAACCTCAGGAAGAATTTCAGATGTGCAGCTTATGTGTTACTTGCTGCAGGGAACCTGAGTCTTACCCTGGTAGATGAGGTGTGAGCTGAGGCCAAACTGGAGCACAGGATGTTTGAATCTACTTGACCATGCTCTTGTAGCCTCCTGAGATCCCTCATGCTCATGTAAACAATGAATTAGAAATGTGTGCCAGGCCAAAAATTTGAGGGTAAAGTTCACTGACACCAGTCCTTCACTTTTCCAGTGGGACATATAAAATTTGGTAAAGGTCCTTGTTCTCCTCAACAAAACTCTTGCACTATGCCTAGTCTGGAATCAGCATAGGTGTATGTCTTGGGCTGGAGAGTCGGAATATGAGCAAGACTGCAGGTGCTGAGGTTTGTCTTGGGGAATATTCAACATCATTCCATAGTTTTGGTCCTGCAACCTCTGTTTTGGGGACAGAAACCTTAATTAACCTTAATTTATTTTTTTTTTTTTTTTTAGCGGAGTTATAAACCTGACCCTGCTCTAGACACCACATCAGCAGTGTATTTCAGGCCAAAGTTACTTGGAAGCCATCACAGTGTTTTGTTTAGGCTGTGATCTGAGGATGTTTATTGGAAAAATGTAGAAAGAATTATTACAGAGTATTGAAATTGGCCTTTGATTCAGCTATGCAGTATTTGTCAATATGAGATATAGTCTTGCCTTTGTGACCTACAGTCAGGAGACCCCATAATTGCAAAAGACAGCAGAGCAGAATAAACTGCTTTTCATATGGAAATATTAAGAACAAGTGATGTCGGTGCACAGGGACCAGACTTCTGTGAAGCTTGCAGAACATCATAAAATTGGTTTTTTTAGCTGCACTCAATAAAAAGTTTAGGGTAATTGTTTGGGTGAGAGAGGAGGAATGCCTTTCAGGAGTATGTGAAATATAAATTAATTGAATTTGCTTCATCTGAAACTGAAGAGGCCAGCCCAATAGAGAAGGTGAATCTTTCAGAGCATCTGCAGTGGGGCTTGGAAATATCTACTTTTGTGGAGTCTTCCTTGTCTCCATATGGATGTTCACATCAGTAGGAGTGCTGTTTGGGACCTGATGGGCCTGAGCTGTGGTGGCCACTGGAGCTGCCTTGTCTGAATCCTCATGGGCAGGCAGAGCTGGCCAGCAGCTCTCTTCTTGCAGAAGCACACATTAGGCAAAAGAATTGTTTGAAGCTGTTTTCAGTGTCTCCAGACTAGACGTAAACACATGGCGAACAACTGTGCTTTGAAAATCGCTTTTTTTGTTGTCTTTTCCTATACATCTCAAATGTTTAACTTTATTTTATTTTATTTTTACAATATGTGCAATTTCCCATGAGAATTCAGCCCTTCAAAGCCCCGAAAGATGTTTGTATATATAATTAAAAAAAAAAAAAAAAAAAAAAAGAAACCGCCAAGGGGCGTCTCCGACTTCGTCTTTCCCAGCGCGAGGATTTCCACAGGGCGCTGGCCCGGGAGCTGTGCTCGCATCTGCCCGGCCCCGGGCATCATCTCCCAGCCGGGCATCATCTCCCAGCCGGGCATCATCTCCCAGCCGGGCATCATCTTCCAGCCGGGCATCATCTCCCAGCCGGGCATCTCCCATCCGAGCCGGGTCCCGCCGCTGCCTGAGGCTCCAGCGCCCTCTCTCGGGGCTGCGGGCGGGACCGCGGGGTTAAATTGCTCTGTACAACAGAGGGGCCACTACTGGGAAGGAGGTAGCAGGCAGGCGTGGTGGTGCCTCCTTTTTTTCCAGTTACTTCCTCAAAACCACGTCTTGTCAGCGGAGGTCTTTCCTTCTAATAAGGAAATAATTTATCAACACCCTGAAGCCTCTCAAATCCGTATAAAGATAGACCAGTCAAGGGAGAGTCCTAGAGAGCTGTTTCAGATACTGAAAGTGAGCAGATCAGGTCTGGCTGACTAATAACAACCACTAGTGATCTAAATTCTCTACTGCACAGCACTCTTCTACCCAGCCTGAAATTTTGGATTTGCCAAGTTTTTAATTAGTGTGAGGTTGGGGCTATTATTCATGCTACTTTCAGAAAACCTTTTCCTGAAGTTACTCTCTCCAGATTTAATTTTCATGTTGAATACCACATGTTGTGCATTTGCACTTGACACTGTGCTTGCTGTACTACAGAAACACCAGTTCTGTGAACAGACCTTTAGTATGGCAGCACACAAAGGTCACTCAAAAGCACAAAAGAAGGCTAGTAAGAGGGTGCTACATCAACCAAGGTATGAAGTCCTCCTTTAACACCACAAAAGTATGTCTGTAATGTGTCCTGCTACAGCATCTCTGAGCAAGGAAAAAAAAAAGAGGTTTTGAATTGCAAGGGAGTTCTGAATTGCAGTTTGGAGCCCTGACCTGGGTACAGTGTTGCCTGCTGACATTTTGATATATTGCATTATTTGTGGAAGCTTTCCTTCAACACACAGCTTGTAAGGACAAGGCATGGAGGTTTCGTTCTGAGTAGGACAGCTGTCTTGCAGCACTTGCCAGGGACACTGTCAGGGCTGGGGGGCATTACCCAAGGCACAGTGACAAGCTCCTGCCTTGCTCTTTGAGGGAAAGCCCAGCTAGCATCAGGGGGTTGGTTTGTCAGCACACTTTCAGGTTAAAATGTAAAGTATTGCAACAGTTAATATTTTGTACTTTATCCTGAGGTTTTTATTATAGCCAAGATGGAGGTGAACAGTCAACTCAAATCTTACCTTCAATACAGCACATATATTTCTGCTATAATTTTTCTTGTTGCTATAGATCCTGCATTCATCCTGCTGTTCCTATGGTGCTAAGGGACTGTGAAATTGGTTTAAGAAGTCACCCAAGAATTTCTGTAGCATGGCCCAAGTTCACAGATATCCAGACTGCACTTATTCCTCAGTTAGGCTGGCCACTATCACAGTGGGCCTTTGCTGTTGTAGGGGTCTTCTGAACCTTACTGAAGCAAGACCAAGCTCAGCAGTTTTCTGGTGGCCACAAGGTCTAAGATCTCTGATAGTCTGATACTTTTCCTCTTACCTGGTTGCTCTGAAGTGTGAAAGCTAGTGAGAAAGACACTGTGTCCTCAGGACCAAGTGGGATCCATAAACCATACAGAAGCTTTGCCACATTATCCCAATCAACTTCTGGTTTTAAACTGCTTAAAAAGCAAATAAAACCTGTTTCTTCTGGCTAAGAGCTGAAGTGCTTAAGCAAAGGACCATCTTGCATGGAGAGTGGAAATGCTCATCCTCACTGTTTTCATGCTTCAAAAAGAGAGATGAACCACCTTTTTACCGGGACAAATTAATTTCCCAAATGATTCTCTGGATGGGAACATTTAGAGTTTTCTTCTTGCTACACATCCTTTAGTTTCCTGTCCTGTTCACTCTCAGGAAGTAGAAATAATTTTGGAGAAAACATCTTTATCAGAGATGTGGATGAGGGAATTGAATACGCTCTCAGTCAGTTTGCTGATGACACCAAGTTGACTGGGAATGTTGATTTGCTTGAGGGGAGGAAGGCTCTGCAGAGAGATCTGGATAGGCTGGATTGATGGGCTGAGGCCAGTTGTGTGAGGCTTAACAAGGTGAAGTACCAGGTCCTGCTCTTGGGTCACAACAACCCCAGGCAGAGCTACAGTTTGGGAAAAGTGGCTGGAAAGTGTCCCAGTGGAAAAGGACCTGGGGTGCTGGTCAACAGTGGCTGAACTGAGTGAAGTGGTGGAGTTGCCATTGCTGGAGGTATTTAAAAGTGGTGTGGATGTGCTGCTTAGGGACACAGTTTAGTGGTGGGCTTGGCAGTGCAGGGTTAATGGCTGGACTCAATTTCCAACCTAAATGATTCTATAATTCTATCTTAGCAGTTTTCATGTTGTTTCTTCACTTCCTACAGAGAAGACAGAGGGCCCTGAGATTTTGAGTCCTTAACCTTCTGAGATCTTCAGAAGATTTCTCTTGGCATATGTACTCTGGGGGCCTTGTTCCTCAGTCATCTGAGGAAGCAGAAGGTGGAGTTAGTGAAGGTGGATTTTTGGCACAGAGTTTGCTGCATAGACCGATATATCAAAATACCATCCAGTATAGTTTGTCAGGACTCGGTGTGTCACCTAGTAACAGACTTTGCAATTAGATGTCTCTGTTGCTCCTGCACACTGAAAAATTCTACCAACGTTGGGAGGACTCTGCTGCTGTTGTCTCTTCCTTGGAGGAGCTGCTCTGGCTGATGGGCACCAAGGGTTTTTTAATGACTCCAGTAGCTGCAGTGTTCCAAAGCCATGGACATCTGGGACACGTGTGCTCCCCAAATGCCCAAATTTGATATCTTTTCCTCTGGTGTTTGTCAGGCAGCTCCATGTGCTTTGCCCTGAATGCCTCTGGTATGTTGCTATGCAGGGGGATATTCCTTCCTGTTGCTTTCTGGTACCTGCTTCTGGCGACTCACCCTTCAGTGGCAGCTCTCCTAAGCTGTAAAGCATAAGAAATTTTGCTTCAGAAAGTCTTGTCACTTTGGGTTGATTGTTGCTTAACATCTGGAGCAGCAACCTAAATATTTATATATGTGTCTACATACAGTGAGTCAGCTCAGTAAAACATCCCAGTTAATGAATTTTCAGTCTGGCTTTAGGTAGCTGTTGTTTTCACAAACAAGTGGCTCTGCTGCATTTCTCCATGAGGGATGGCTTGAGCCGAGTGCTGCTTACAGCTGTGAGCAGTATCAGTGCCATGCCAGGCGGTTCGTGTCCCTCTGATGTCACGTGGTAATGCAGCACAGTGGTTGTTCCCCACAAAGTGGGGTGCGCTGTCTCCTGTCATTCCCGCACGGGAGCTGCCGGGGCTCGCTCGTGTCTCCCGTTCTGTGCACGAGCACCCTGCTGGATCACTGGGCAGCTTCGGGGAGATGCTTTCGAGTGATTTGTTTTATACAGCAGCGAACAGGCAGCCTGGCTCAGCACAGCTTCAAAGAATGACATTTTTAATATTTTGATTGACTCAGTACAAAAAGAGATGAGACTCCAACAGCTTGGGAAGACGCAGTCGCTGTGGTAGGTGTTACCCAGTGATTAATGTCTCTTACTTTAAATACAAACCTCTCAGCTCCTTTCATACGTTTTTGCTAGCAACAGCAGATCCTGTGCCAGTCTCCTCGGTCTGAATTTCTTTAGGTGCAGACACTATTGCCAAATTGGATTTCTTGGCAATTTTGGGCTTAGGAGTTCAGCTCTGACTACACATTCAGATACCCAAGTATTCTGCTTGGAAGTTGTTGATTCTTTGAGCTGATTTATAGAACGAGTTATTTTGCTTTCCTGCAGCATTTTTACTGTATGGAAAACATTTTGTGCTTATTATCACTTGCCACATGCATTTAATCTATTTTTGGTAATTCTTCAGGGCCCATCACCATGGTATCCTAGCACCAGTGAACATAATGCCGATATCCATTCAATGTGAACCACTGATGCACAGCTCCTTCTAATATTAACACAGCTTTGTTATGCTAGTTATTTTTTGTTTTTCAAATGCAAGGCATTTGTGCTTTTTTAAAGAAGGGCTGAAGCTAAGACCAGAGCCATTTCTGTAGACCCAAAAGGAATTCACAAAGCCAGTGGACTAGGCCTGCCTGTTGCTGCTGGCTATGCCTTACTGTCTTGGTGATATAGTTGAGATGTCTTTTTTTAATACAAATCTGTACTGGTACTATCTAAATAACTTTTTCCTACATGCAGGATACCCTGTATGTAGAGCATGTGAGAGGTTGCCCATGTGATGAGAGGCACTGGTGTAACATGTAGGGGGAGATGGTCACTAAACCTGGTGCCCAGCAGTGGATCCAGATGAGTTGACTGCTGTCAGTCATCAGTGTCACTCTCTGTCCTACTTCCAGCCCAGTTGACTGCAGAATAGTAATTCAATAATTTCTAGCTTTTGCAGAGCTCATACTGTAGGAAAACAAACTGTTTAGGAAACATGAGTGTGTAGAAGATAATACTGTAAGAGGTTGTGATTCAGCTCTGTTTTGTTCAACATAACACAGAATTTTATTAAGGTAAAGTTCTCCGTGCAAGACAATAATACACACGTTTAACATGTTCAGTGTTTTTCTTGTTCCTGATGTTTACCTCTTGCTAAATCATTATGCAAATGATCCTGAACTAAATGCTTCACAACTGAAATATGAATGAAAGCAAGGCTGTGTTTATTCTTTTGGCAAGTGCAAGCTCAGGGTATATTTAAAAGACATCAAAGTGGACTGCGTGGGAAAAGCATAAACACCTTTAGATCAAAACCAAAGCTGTAACCTTGTGCTGCTGCAGAAGTCTGTGGTGGGAATGCACATGCCTGGCAGGTATGCAGGGGAAAGGCTGTTCTGAGAGCCAAGTGGTATCTCCTGGGGCTAGTGCTGGTGTTGGGTCTCATCTGTGTTTTGCCCCTCATGTATGTATTCTACCAGAAGTGTAAGGGGGGAGTTGGTATTTTAAGGTTGAGATTTGCAAAGGTTCCAAATGACCTGCAGGCTAGTGAAAAATAATTCTAAAATGGAATCTCTTTTTCCTTCTCTAACAGTGGCAGGTCCCTTTCACTTTTTGTGGGTTTGTTGGTACTTTTGATCTCTGTTCCTGTGTCATTGTAAGGCAAGTAGCATTTTATTTACGTGTCTAGCTATGGTATGACAACTTTTTAGAAGTAAAATGTGTGTACTTTCGTTGTGCATAGAAAATATTTTTAGAAGGAAGGTTAATCTCTTGACAGAAGATACTTTTAAAAGTTTCTTTCTAGCCATTGGTGTCTGGTCTCTGTTAATTGTGTGTGTTCACAGGGAGGGTGTGATTATCTCTGGGGTGAGCACAGCCCCCATCTGTCTCAGGGTTCTGCCTTTCCAGCTACTGCATGTCACTCCATGACTAACCTGTTCTTGCAGGAGATAAGGTTTTGTGATTGCAAAACAAGAAACTGTACCTAGAATGGACTTAGGTGAAAGTGTAAAAACTTGTATGCTGACCATGCAGGAGAAGGCTACTTTTGCCAGTAAAGGCACTGTTTCTTTTCCTTAGTTTTAAATTATGTCCGTGTTCCATATATTATTTTCCTAATAAAAATAAAAGAAACTTAAGTGTTCCCAGTATGTGCTGGAACTCTTCATTTACAGTGTTCCAGTTGACTCCCTAATTTCTGTACGTGCTACAGTCCAAAGTGGCCTGGCTCACCAGAGGTCAGGAAAGACCATTCTTGTGTCCTTGTGGAGTTAGGCAGACCTCAAACAGCTCTCCACCAAAGGCAGGATCAGCACTACCTCTCATTCCTGATGGGTGCTTGCCCAAAGTGTTCTTGGATGCTGGAAACCTTACAGCTTCCCAATGCAAGCTGTAGCTGTTCTTCTCCCCCTTCACCACTAAGAGGGTTTATCTCATGTCTGAACTGCATCTTCCCAGATGTGCAGTAAACTCATCACTTCCTACACTCTTCTGTATATTACAGACATTAGAAAGTAGATTATTTCTTTCTTCTGAGACACAGGTTTTATATATCCTAAACTGTTTTTAGGAGTTCTCCAGTCTTCATCTCTTCAGATGAAATAATTCCATCTTCTTCCCTCTTTTCCTTGCTGGTGCTGTTTTCTGGCCTTGTAGTCATTCCTCTTGTTTCCTGAATTCTTTCTAGTCATTCTCATATTTTGTCAGGTGCAGTGCCCAGCCTTGGAAACAAGCATGAGGGAGCTGGGACCTGGGAGCAGGGCTGTGTGCACTGAATAGGTGACTTCATGAGCAGTGGAGGCTTCCAGCTCAGTCTGTTCATGGCAGGGTTGTGTTGGACTTTTGGCAGCACCGTGGTGCACCTGACTCCTGCTTTCCCTGCTGACCCATCCACCTCCAGGTCCTTCTCTGCAGAGCTCCCGGACAAGTTATTTTCCTCCCTTAGTTGTGAACCTGATTCTTCCTGCCTGACAGAAGCATCTTTCAATTTTCCATATTGAATTTTTTTTTCCCCAGAGCATTTCTGCAAGCAGTCAAAAAAGTTTTAAAGTCCAAACCTATCCTCCAAGATACTGACAGTCTCATCTGTCTTGCCTCCCGACTTGTGGTGCTTTGTAAGGCCATGTTTTTTTTTTTTTTCTACCTCTTTGTATTTTTCTATCCTTAAGACAAAGCTCAAAAAGCAAACTACAGCTTGGACATAGCTTAGGAGTGTCAAGCCAAGCAATATTGATCTGGCTGCCATTTATTTTGGCAAGTAATGGCTGAAAATGATCAGGACTCGGCAGTCTCCCACTTAATGCATCCAAAAGCCCAAACCTCATGAGCAGCAGGACCTGAACAGTACAGCACTGGCATGTAAAATCCTGATATCAATAGTAAAATACCACAATATTCTACTGAGTGGCAAATCAGTTGTCCTTTCCACTAATACTGAAACTAAGCATGTGTTTTGATTCAGACAGGCAGTTTAATTTGAACCTGAAACCAACTTTCACTTCACAGATGTGTGACACCCTGACTTTTATTCTTGCCGATCTTTTGCATGAAATATATACAATTTCACAGGCTAGCTTTTTTCTCTTTCCCCTGCTTCTGCCAGGCTCTGGGAAAGCGTGCCATGTAATTCCTGTAAGGATTCACACTGAACACAAGCTGGGCTGGAAGGATCCGGTCCATCGCTCTGCCTGTGTGTCACACCATACACTGCTGACCCACTACCTTGGTGTTCACACTGTTTCCACTGGAGTTTGGTGGTGAATAATTCACTGGGAGCACTTGTAGCTCCAATAAGCTTTGGGGGCGACTCAGACTCCCAGGCACTCATGACAGTATTTTTCCTCAGCTAAACAAGTGCTTTTGTTGGGTTTTGTGGTTTTGTATTTTGCTATTTTAGTACCAGAATGAACTGCTTTGCTGGGGCACTTGCTACTTGTTTTGACAGTGATATTTTGGTAAGATGTGTGTTGTTTCAAGAGGAGATTTATATAATTTGGATAATTTCAATATAAATTTGGAGATTTATATAATTTGGATAATTTCAATTTATGTAATTTGGATAATTTCAACGGTCCAGGTCCTTGCAAAGAGTTATGGGACAGTTCAGAAAATCTAAGGTCAAAGGGTGACTCCAGCAAGTGTGACCTGCATGTTAGACAGCTCTCTGGCTCATTGCTACTTCACCAACTGTGCAGGTCTGTTGGTAACCTCACAAACAGTGTCCTGGACTGGGAATAACAATTTACAGCAAGCTCCCATCAGGTGGTCAAGGGCAGTGACCTGGGATCTCGGTCTCTCCTGCCTTTGGCAAGCTGGCATCTTTTCCTGAGCAATGTCTGTATTTCATCCTCAAGTACAAACTCTCTACATTCTTCCATTTTCTGTCTTCTCCACTGAGAGCCCACAAATAAAATAACCTCCTAACAATTTCTTCTGTAACTATATAACTGGAAACACAAGTGTAAAAGGAAATATAAAGTCTCTTCCTGTTGCTTATTAGTTAATGTAATACATTTTCTAGTCTCAGAGAGATTACGGTCATATTTTATGCCACTTTTTTTCTAATCTGCTTTCTCAATTATCAAACTCCTTGGAGGAAAACTTTTCAATTCAGCCATCAGAATAGCCAGAGTTGCTTCTATGCTGTTTCCAGTTTCATTACTCAAGCCTGTATCAGGAAGGGCACTCACATACACTTGTATGAGTGTCTATTCACAGCCCATCGAGGAATACAGCGAAATGTCGGCTGCTCAACTGCTGGCTCAGCCAAAGTCCAGGGGTGTTGTACTGTTCAACTCTGTGAATTTTTATCAACTTGTGTTTCAGGCTTTCTTTGTGTGAGAGAGTTTGGATCTAAATGTTGCTTTAGAAGTCTGTAAGTGAGAGAATGAAGGAAAGATGTTAAAATAAGGCCAAAGAGACTAGAGTGTGGCTTTGCTGTTATGGCCCTGTCATTCTTTCCATTAGTGTCAGGGACTACAAATTGATGACTCCATTATTTATTCTTTTTTCTCTCACTGAAGCATTTGGTTAAGCCCATAAACTGCATGAGTCTGTAAATATGAAGAGACTTGGCATTTGATGCATTCTGTCATGCCAGCCGGGTTGCTGCTTTCTGTTTTTCTCTTAATGTTTCTGTTCCTAAACCACCTTTCTGTACAGTCCCTGTGCCAGGATTATTTTGAGGTGATAGCAATACTTTCCATGTCAGTCCAAGATCCACGCATGCTGTGGGAATTCATGACAATACTTTGCCTGCATTGCAGAACTGGAGTAGTAGAGGAGGGAGGGAGAGATCATGGATGAATGCCAGGCCTGGCTCTTAGTGGGTTCTACTCCAGAGATGCCTCAGTGCTGTGATGTGTAGCAGCTTCTTCACAGCAGTGTGGTTGTGAGAAGCAGTTGTTGCTACCTGAAGCTCCATTTGTGAGCACAATGGCAAGGCATGAGCTTCCTAGCTCAGGGCAGGAGCAAGTCTTGGCATTGACTGGCCAGGCTGTGCCAAGAGCCAGTGAAGAGCTCTGGGTTGGTAACACTGCAGGAAATTTTGCGGGAGAGGAGTCGAGCTGGGGATGAGGAAGGAGGCAGTGTGTGGGTATGACTTGAGGTTGGAGTTTGGATTTGGACAGATGCTGTAGTGAAAGTGGACACTGGCTTAGGGGCTGCCTCTGGAAGGATGAGAATGGTGGGGAAGAAAGCATGGA
>JAWWLV010000180.1:109445-125160 GCA_035041135.1 Platyrinchus mystaceus
AAGGCAAAGTTTTAGAATGTTGCTAATAAAAATCATATAAGGAGGGACTGAGAGACAGGAAGAGTTCCTGTGTAACTCTGAGCTCTCACGTGAAGCTGATGCTCCCTTGAGCTCAGTTAGGGCCTATGGTTTTGGGGTTTTTTTGGTTAGTCAGAAGTTTGCTCATAATCCAGCAGGGTTCTTGGCCTTTAATGCTTGTTTTAAAGGCAAGCAGTTAAAACTGATAATCTTCCCTTAAGATATTATTGTGTCCTTCCTTTGCCAGTTGCAGCAAAATAAATGCTTAGGAAGAGGCATGGACCACCCAGAGGACCTTTCAGGCTGAGGAGGTGCTGAGTGCCAGAGATCACACGGCTGATGACTTTGTCATTGCTTCCAATCACAATCTGTGATTATGAAACAGCTACTTTGAGCTCAATTATGGAATCACTGGTAAATCCACAAAAGCTTACGTTTTAATACCCTTTTAATATCCTAAAGGTGGAAATTAAACTCTTGAAGTCAGTTGGTCATAGCAGGGTGGTGGTTCTTTAATCACTGCTGTCCCCTGTCTTCTGTTAGGTCTGCCTAAAATGCCATGGCTGAGCAAAGAAATACACAAACATTTTTCACAGGATACCTTTCCTGCTTGGCCCTGGGCTCACTGTTCACTTGCATTTGGTAATTAATTAGTAATACATAAACTGATTCTTGCAGGTTCCACTGAAATTCATCCATGTGCTAAGTACATCCAGGTATCATATAAAACTTGTTCATGTGGATCTCTTTAGAAATTCAAGAAGCTAACACTCCAGATAGGTGCTAAGTGAGCTTTTTCAGAATCTTGTTGCATGCAACTCCTGTTTGAAAATGGTTCTGAAAATCCCATTAGCACTTACTCATCTCTTTCACACTTACTCACTGTTTAAAATGTCCCCTATGGGCCATCATTTACACCTGTAAGTCACCTGACCATACATCTGTAGGATTAGCACTATAGGATGAGAGCAGATGAATAAGGACTGCAAATATTCATTAATTTTTAATTACAGGTGATACAGAGATTATTAGAAGCATTCTAAATTCAGACTTGGAGGATTTAATTTTTCTATATTTTGTTACTCCATCAGTTAAGAATCTCTGGAGGAAAAATTGCCCTTGATGTAAGATTAATTGATATGGTGCTTCATACTTTCACCTACTTCTGGACTGTGCCTTTAGGAGCATGAGAGGAAAACCCCTTTTGACTTCAGTGGAGCCAGAGTTTAATCTTTGTTACAGGGAACAACTTTATGATTGGGCCCAGTAAGAATATCCATGGTAACTAATGTGTGCTGTGGCAATTTCTGACATTTATTCATCCAAAACACTGAAGCTTTAATAATAGAAAACAAAACTTTAATTTTCAATTCTGATTCTTTAAATTATGCTGATACAACATCTTCTGGGAACATTTATGGAGTGAAATTTCATCATGATATTTTTTTCCACGTACAGATTACACAATAGGTAAATTAAAATTGAGGCATTAAGGTGAAGATGTCTTTACCATAATACTGAAATGATTGTGCAATATTTACAATTACTTTATTTATTTCCACATAATGCTGGTGGCACCTCGAGTTTTGTTTATCAATTTCAGTTCTATATTATTCATAAGCTGAGAGAAATGCATAATTTAATAATATATTCTCTCATGCTCTGTTTTCCAATTTCCTGACTTAATCCCTATGAAACCCTATTACTTGTGCTCTCAATGAATATTTATTTCACATTCACTTTATTTTGGCCTTTGTCCTAGTTGCAAAGGTTCCTGTAGTAGCACATGTAAAACCAGGCTATGACAAATGGGGTGCCATATCTCTCCCTTACCCACTTGGAGTTAAAACACCAACTCCACAGCTGGTGTAGCAATATGAAATCTGCACTGGATAGCAGTGCAAAAGTACCCCTGAAGTCAAAAGTGACTAGATCTTCCTGTGAAAGGGCTGTAGCAACCTCCTGTCTTGAGTCACAGGTGTCACAAGAAAGCTGAGCCTTGAATTAGTGTTAATCACCAAATCCTCAATTTCACTATTTGTGAAAATCAAGGCTTCTCTTGCTCCTGCTTTCTGTTTGTGTGGGACCATGAGATTCTGGCCTTCAGATACAAGGAAAGAAGAATTCACAAAAATTGCACCAGTGGAGGTGTAGGTTGAACATCAGGAGAAATTTCTTTGTCACAAGGGTGGTCAAGCACTGGAACAGGCTGTCCAGGAAAGCAGTGGGGTCTCCATCCCTGCAGGGATTTAAAGGACATGTAGGTGTGGTGTGGTGGTGATCTTAAGGGTCTTTTTCAACATAAATGGGTCTGTGATACTGTGAAAAGGAGCCTGAAATAATGGAACTTGTTTTTTTTCTTGCTGTCCCATGTTCTTGGAGTCATCTGTGCTCTTCTCGTGTGCTGTTTTGGGAGACTCTTGAGTGTGACAGAGCTACATTCATGGAAAAGCTGTGTTGAAGGTGTGCGTCATTCTGAGGGTCTTCGGGTACTTTTGAAGAGAAGCCGAATCTGGCATTACTGTTGTCTAAAAGAAGTGCAGCATTTGCCAGGATCTCACCTAAGCCTTCCACCATGCACCAGCAGAAGTTATTAGGGAATGACATCTCTCCTTTCTGTTGCTGTTAAGACACTCATTCGTTATTTTGTGATGCCAAGTGTAAATGGAACATGTCAAGGCTGAAGTCTAAAAGATCTTTTTTTGGCTTTGGTTTCTGCAGAATGCACACAGAGCATCCCTCTAATACTGTTACTGCACAGAATCATGTTTAGAATTGCTTCAGTGCTCTCTCTGAATCAGTAATATGAATGAAGCAAAGTACAAAACTGTCATTTTCTGACAATACAGACACAGTTGGAAGCTGTGGGCTCGCTTGTGTCTTGTAGAATGGATGTAACAAAGTGACATGTTTCCATTTCAGTCTTCCCAGCCCTTAACATAGTCCAATGGCCATTGTTACAGTGTGTTTTCCTCTTTATACTTTACCCTCTTTCTTTAGTGGCTATACTGCTTACTTCAGGGCAAGAGTTACTGTGTGGACTTTCCATTTTTCGTTTGTTTTCCTTATTTGATTTTCTGTGGTGCACAAGGGTAAAACACGAATGTAGAGAAGATGCAAAATAGTTAGATGGAAGCTTGGTTGCAGAACTCTCCCTCCTTGTCCTGTGGTCTCTTTCCCCAGTGTGGACCTGGGCCAGAGCTAACCCCACTCTTCGGCAAGGAGAGTAGGAAAACACTGAGCTGAGATGCTGCTTGGAGCAGTTATGAAAGCGGCTCCATCAGAAATCCCTCCTGACAGTGAGCTGGATAGAGAGGTGAGAGCAGCTCTGGGGCTCAAGTGTGAGTGTTCTCTTCTTTCGCTCAGGCAGGAGCTCTTTGGCCTTTCTCTCGCTCAGCATGGAGGGAATATGTTATTTTAAACGAGATTCTGGGACTCCATTGACTTTCAGTTGAGAATGGAGGTGATGAATGCCTTCCTTACTTCAATTTTATTGCACAAAAAAAACATTTTATGCTTGAGTTTTCTGGCACCGGTTCTTGTGACTTTTGAGGACAGGTAATAACTCATTCTAGAGCTTATTTAATGCTGATGAAAGTGCTGGATTTTGAAGAACTTTCCTGTTGTCAGGCTGTTCCATTATTGTCTGTTGTTGGGTTGTGCATTGATCTGAAGGACACTGGCTGCCCTTGGCTACGGGTGTTTGAACTGAACTCTGCAGTGTTGTGGAGTAATAGTATGTGAAAAGTTGACTATTCATTTTAGAAGAATAAACTGGAGCTGAGATCTTGGATCTCTTGAAATGAACATGTGGCTTGTCATTGACTTCACTGGGGACATGATTTTTTCATTTTACTGGGGGGTATTTGGCATAGTTATGTTGTTAAAATGAAAAACAAAGTTTGATGTAATTAAAGTAACTTGGAGTGCTGAGATCTATTGAGAGTCTTAGGGTGAATTGAAGTGGATTTCTATTGTTTCAAGCTAAGCAAGTGCCTTTTTGTCCAAGTCTTGTAAGTATTGGGCTTGCTCCAAGTTTGCTGTGACTGGTGATTCTTCTCATCTTCAGTGCTAATTGGTTTAAAAAATGATATTATTTTATTGTGTCTATTTGCATCATCTAAGGAAATGGCTGACAACCTTTGGCAAAGATGTGGGATTTTTTTCTCTTTATGAGTAATTTAAATTCCTTTATTGAAGCACTGGGTTTTTTTTTCTTGAGGCAGGTAAATCAGCTCCGTGAGGAAGAATGGTACCGCTCGTGTAGCATGCCATCATTAAAGTGTTCTTCAGGCCTGCCATTTAAATTTGGAAGGAAATCCATTCCCTGAAGGAATAAAAAGGGCAGGACTGGTGGCCAGAGAGTCAGGGTGAGTTAGTCACCAGAAAAATCTTTTATTCATGGAAATAATAAATAAGGGAGAGCTGCAAAAGACGTGCTGCTGGGTTTTGTCAGAAAAATGAAATAAAAGGACTTGCAAAGCTGGCTTCCTGACAAAATGTCACTTCCTCTTTAAAGCATAGTTTAAAATCAAATGTGAAAACTGCTAATCAGTTTTGTCCTCTTTGAGTTTGTGTCTTCTACTGGTATTTTTAGATCTGAAGGCTTCCTTTATCAGAACATCCATGGAGAGTTCTGTTCCATGCAGAAAGCTTGGCCTACAGAATCCTCTTAATTTGAAGCTGGTCTCCTGCCACTTTCCCTGTCTCACTGGAGCAGCCTCGGTACTGGTGGTGTCCCAAACAAACAGAAATTTGGGCAGGACTGATCCCTAAGAGGCTCAGACAGCCCTACTTCTCACTCTCTTTTATTAAATACTATTTGTAGTGGTGAACTTTGTGCCTTTTGGCTTTACAAACTGAACTGTCAAAAGAAAACTCTGCGGTTTTAAAAAAACCTCAGCCTCAAATATGACAGCTTATTTTTTGTTGTTCACTTTTTGTCTTTGCCTAGAAAGCATTTCTCTCGATACTGCACGTTTTTGATCCCTGTCACCTGATCGAGATCCTTTTGAGAAGCAGTTGAAAGAACAAAAACAAAAGGATCTTTTCTTGTGGAAACATCCAGAAAAAGCCTCCTCTTTTTTCTTTTTTTCCTGTTTAGAAAACCCACCCAACTTTAACCATTAAAATCAGTAAATATTTTGTTATGGGATTGCTTTCAAAGCAGTTCCCTAAGATGGAAGACTTCTAGGAGCCTGTGAAGTGTCCCTCTTGGGCTCAGGGACGCAGGAACTCATGCAGTAAGAAGCAATCCTTTCACTCCTGGACAGAATGGAAATGAGTATGATTTGTTCTCCTGGTGCTTCAGGAGAGCCTTTGAGAGGATCAGAGGATCTGGTAGCATTCACTCAAGTGTCCAAACTCTGACTTTCCTTTCATGTGAGACAGTAGTGACTCTGTTACCAAATTCCTGTCACGTAAAGTCATTTTCAGGAAGGGAAGAATCGAACCTAGAGTTTATAAAACATGACAAATCTGTAGGTTCATAGATTTGTACTTGGAAGGAAGCTTTAATACTTTTCATTAACAACCCTGACCCTCTTTATTTTTCATTATTCCACAGTACAATTCTTGTATTTTTTTTAGAATACATATACCATAGGTTTGTTAGCATAAAAGTAGTTCGTAAATGTCATATATGGTATGCATAATGTTAAACTGATGTTTATTCTGTGCTTCCAATCTTAGCTTAAAGATTTGAAATGAGAAAAATAAATTTTACAATTACAGTTTTATCCACTAGACAGTGGCACCCGTGTAGCATATGACCCTCTAACTAAATTACTCTGATTCAGCTTCACTTGAATTTAACATTATAATCTCTGCTGCTGTTTTGGAAATACAGCAGGCGGTGAATCTGCTCTGGTCTGTGCTTGCTGAGCATCCACCCAGGCTCCAGCCTATACTCATAATGGCTTCATTTTCTTCTTGCAGCAGTTTGACCAGATGTAATTACAGTGCCTTCAAAAGACTGTCTCCTCATTTTACATGAACAGGACATGAACTAGAACCTAAAAATATCATTTAGGATAGCTAGAATCCAAATGCAGTACCACTGTGTAATTAACATATCTTTGTATTGCTGCAGAAAGGATTGTATTCAGAATGAATTTCTATGATGTTACTGTTATCACAGCAGTCAAGGTGAAATGCCACCTGCGTTATCCCTTGCAGTCACAGAATAGATAAGCTGTATTTTATTGTCACAGTGTGAATCACTTTTGCAGTCTGACCTGCTGTAAGAAGGTTCTGCCACTGGTATCTTGCCAGGGGACCACTCATCTGGGGAGGGACTGGTTGTGTGTCCAATCTCAGGTCCTGCATCTGGCTGCCTTTCAGCTGTGAGACTTGGACTGGGAGCTGGACCTGTGGGTCCCTTTCAGCTCAGGATATTCTAGGGCTCTATGACTGTGGATTCTTTGACTCTGGGAGCAGCAGCTTAGATTTATTCACCACCAGTCTGCATGAACTTTGATGTTAAACACTGCAGCGGGAGCTTAGTAAAGATTTTTAGATTTCTTTTCTTTCTTTCCACTCATTTTTTCCCTCACATAGTGCAAGTTAGGTTTTAGATTTGTGGAAAAGTGCACAGTCCTTCATCTGATGTTTCTCTCTTCACAGACCTCTTGTGCAACAGCCTTGAAGCCAAGACCTTCCCTACTTCTTCCTCCTGTCAAGTCCCCTTAAAAAGGATGGAGTCCCTGACTTGGGTTTGGAAAAACTCTCCTTGTTTGTCTGAGGCCCTCGAGCTGCTTCCCTCAAGGTTACATGGCTAGAATAGGCCTGTGTAGCTCTATCTTCCTACGTAAACTTCTGTGGGAAAAACAGTTCATTCAAAGGCAACAGACCTTTCTGGCAGAAATCCCCTTGTTCAGCTGGCTGGGAGTCTTTCTGGCTCAGTGGCCCTGAATTCCTTTTTTGCAAAAAGGCACAACTTTTTCCTTGTTTCTAATGACTCCTTCCTAGTCCTTTCTCTAAGTGATAGAGCTGATAATTCCCTGTTATGTATTTCTTGTAGCTGTTATATATTCCCTGAATTTTCAGATGTTATGTGGAATATGAGGCAAAAATTGATAAATAGGACCTGACCTTTCTTTCTGTCAGCTTTTCTGGAGGAAGCTCACTTCCCTGGCTAACAAACTGATAACTAATTCTTTGCTCCCCTTGTTATATCTGATGAGACTGATAAATAGCAAACACTACAAAAGCAACAAGTGCCTCCAGTGTTTATCCTGCCCAGGGGCCACGTTCCAGGTTTGGCTTTTCTTCACTGGAGTTGGAAGACATGGAGAGAGAGGGAAGTACAGGGTGTGGTGGTGGCAGAGTTGCTGTTTGTACTGACATTCATCAGCACTTCTGATTACTCCAGGTGTGTCAGATGAAAAGCCAAGAGGGTTTGTACACCGCTGGAGCCGTTGGCACTTCCTTTGTGCTTTCTTCTTTCCTCTTCTTGGTTTCAGAGACCTGGTAGTTAGAGAGAGTCTCTTGGGGATAAGCTCTGAGTTGGAGGGATTGTTGACATGATTGCCAGCTTTCCTTTACCTTCCCTGTCTTGGAGACAGAAAAGGCTGGTGGATATATGTACATTCAAAACTTAAGACTTCCTAAAATGCCAGTGAGCAGGTGGCAGGATTTGGCTTTGTTGGGTTCTGAGATTTGTTTTTTGAGAAAAAGGTTCATTGCAAAGTGTTTCAAATGTCTCAATTTTCAGTTCTTTTATGCCTATGTTACCCCAAGAAATGCCCAAATGTAGTTTCTGAATGCTCTCAAATGATTTTCAACTGCTAACCAAGCCAATTTCTTCTTACAGGTCAAACCTGTGTTTATACTGCAAAGCTGTGAAATAGAGGTAGAACATAGCTGGCAAGTCAATATACCGTGTCTCAGGGAAAGTTTTTACATTTATTTACAAATATGACATAACATTTGGATTTTTGCTGGGAAAGCATCTGCAGCTCCAGCAATAGTGGAATAAATGTTATGGCTGATCATAAATGAGAAGGACATTCATTGTGAAAGATACCCTTCCAATCAATCTCCACTCTACTGTTTTTTTGCAAATCTCTGCTTCCAAAGTGCTGAAACAGAGCTCAAGATTCCTCCACTGTGAGTCACCTTATTCCTCTATAATTGAGGTGAAATATCATTTTAATAAAGGCAATGTAATGACTGAGTTGGAGCTCTATGTTAACGGGGACAGTTACTGACATTCTTTTCTCTAGATTTGCATACAAGAGCCATTGTCTGAAGAACATATGTCTGTTTTCAGACTTAGTGCTAATTTCATCAAACTGGGCTTCATGCCATATTATTCCTATTATTATTTCATACAGGAGATCAAACTTGAGAAATATTCCTCCTGAAATTTTTAAGTTTCACACTTCAAATTCAGGAAAGACTACCTCATTGAAAGTAATTTTTCAAAAATTTAATTTAGCCTATTTGTTACTTTAATAAGCAGTTGAACTTAGTTAACTTTTTGATCGGCACTCACTAAGTTCCCCTGAGTGTGATATGGGCTCAGCTGATTAAAGACCAGCCCTTTTAATTAACTTTCCTTGAGGGCGTGGCTTTGTGTTTGCTTATCACTGTTGTTAGCACTGTTAATGATTTGGTGGCAGCAGCTGCAGGTGAGGGTGCATGGAAGGTGGTTGTGCCTCCTTCACCCCTCCAGGATCTGGATTAAAATACCTATTTTTCATGGCAGGGACAAATAGTAGTAGAGAGGTAGTGTTGAGGAGCACAAAGAGTTTTCTGCCTTCCAAGTCTACCACTGTGCCTGACCTGCTGGACAGTCTCTTCATTAGTTGGTCTATGTGAGAGGGATTAACAGCTATGCCAGAAAGCCAGTTTCAAGAAACAGCTCATACTCTACTCCCACAGAAAATTTTCAATACAAAAAGTGTTATGTTAGAAGTGCAGTTTCAGAAGTTAATTGCTGAAATTTCTTTCTAATGCTAATGCCAGGTCACTGAAAATGTTGAGAAAAAAAATCATCCATCCCATTTTATCAGTTTAATGTAGATCCAGTAATTATTTAATGCTTTAAGTAGTGCAACAGCATATAAAGTGTTCAGCAACTAAAATAGAAATGATAGTTCATCAGAAATTATCCATTGAGAATGTTCTCAGGTCTAATCACTCTGCTGTTTTACCAGTTTATGTTGTGAGCACCTTTGGAAATGCCAGACAATTATTAGCCTAGTGTGGAAATGTTCTTAGACATTCAACTTAGCCAAAAAGGCATAAAAAAAAAATAATCCAAGGAAGACTAGGCCTTGCTAAGTAAACCATAAAACTGAATGCACATTACTTCTGCAGAACCTCCTCTGCCATTAAATGTCCCATTTCCAAATCCAAGTAGGATGGGAAGTGAAAGGATTAGATAAACACAGTGTGTCTTTGTTTTCGTGTCACTGCGTCCTGCGGTTCAGATCTTCAAAGTCCAGCACCATTGTTCCTTACAAGGTGGCCTTTTCAGCAGCGAGGGAAATGCCATGAAATAACATCAACGAAGCTCACAGAAGTGCAAAAGCACTTTAATGAAGGCAAATACTTTGTATGTGTCATTTCCATTTTGCCCAAATGTAAATTAAGTGTTCATTTCAGATTGTTGGTACTTTATGCATCTTACATTAGTATGTAGAAGTGGAAGCTAAGCTAGTCCATTACAGTGATTCATATTCTGTCTAAGGAACAAACATTTTCTGATGGGACTGGGGACTGAAGCATATTAATGCTGTTGAAATTTTCTGGCTTCCAAAACAGACAGAAAAAAAAATTGTTACAAGGAATACAACTAGAAAAGCTAATATTGCTATCTGTGCAGGTACAGTGAAAAGGCAAGTGGTCTCCATCTGTATTGCCTGGCACTGTGTGCTGTCTGGTTTTTATCAGCTGAGCTGTGCAAGCACATCAGAGCAGGAGCTGCTGGCTCTCCCTGATGTGCTGCTTCCCTGACCTGGCTCCTGGGGGCAGGAAGGGGGGGATCTTTCGTCATGCTGTCCACTGAACTCAAAGTAGCAGTGAGACTTTTAATTCCTCTGTCATTAGAATATCCTCTTACACCTTTGAGAGGATTAACAGAAAGTGATGGTGACATCTGGGGCAAGTTTCAGGACCATGTTTGCCTGAAAATGAGAAGTGGGTGGGGAGAATTCAGCTCTGTCTGAGAGCTGGTCTGCAAACACGAATTTTCCCATAGCACACTCTGCTGTGGCTCACAGCCCTCCTCCCATCAGATCAGTGCTCTGTCCACTCCAAATGATTTAATTGCATTTCCTCTTTAAATAACAGAAATTAGTTATGGTTTTCTAGAAGCTCAGAGGAACAAAATTGAGCATTTTTTTCTGTGCATTGTTGCTTATTTTTTCTGAGTCTGCTGCACTGAGTAGCTGTGCCTAGTGAAAAGGCTCTTGCGATGCATCAGGGAGACAAATGTATTTCATTTGTGATTTCAGTGATTTCCATATATGAGAGGATCCTTAGAGATGTCTGTGCATGAAATGAATGCAGTTGCTCAGGTTGTTGCCTAAAAGAACAAGCATACGGAAATTAAATATGCCACTAAGATGCTCTCATTTTCTGCCTATTCTCACTGATGCAAAACCTCCATCTGTCTGCCCAGCCCCAAACCCTCATTCTCATTTACCATGAACACCTCTCCTCCACCTTCTGCCAAACACTTGCTCTTTCCACATTCTGACACCACTACAAACTGCAGGCGCTCTGTGAGGAAACCCCAAACCATTGCTGCCTCCCACGCCAGCCTGTAGCTGAATTCCCAGATCTGCCAGGTGAGGGTGAAGAAGGGAATACAAGAAGAGAAAGGTTTAGTCACCTTAATTTAATCACTCAGCTATTTTTCAGTACCACTGCCTGAGAGGTGTAGAAGAGTGTAGAGGTGGACCAATGCAGAAAGGATCAGTATGCAGTTGACTTAAACTAGGGCCAGGAGGTTCCTGCTGGAAAATTTAACATAGTTTTCTGAAGTGACCTGAGAATCTGGCCTGCCATTTTTTTGTGAAGTACTTTGTACCCTGTACTTTTTTTGTGAAGTATTCTGCCTTAAATCCTCAAAAGGTGTCTGAAAGCACCCCAAAGACAACAGAAACTCAGACAATGACTTTTATCTGTGTCCTTCCGTTTCCTATGATCTCTTCTTGGGTCAGACTGTGCCTTATTCAAGCAGGTACAATATATATCACTAAGTATATGATAAAAGGGATGAATGATTCTCTCTATGCTGTTGTTCCCCAGGTGCTGCTCCTGCCATGTGGCTATAACTGGATTTGCTACTCTGACAAAGGAGGGTGCAGTGTGGTAAGGATGCAAGGATCCCTTTATTCCTCTCCCTGTCTCTTCCTTCCTATCTGCTCTGTCAGATTTGTTGGGTGCAGTGGGGAGGGCCCAGAGAGCCGGGCAAGGCTTCTCCAGTGCAGGCAGCAGTTCCAGGTCGGACTCAGTGCCGTCATTCTGTGTGCGGACAGTGCAGCAACAGAGCAACAACACAGGTGTGCAGGGCAGCAAGTGCCACCACTGGGACTGTGTGGCAGCCCTGTTCAGCTGGGAATGTGCACAGGTTTTGTATCTGTGGGAATTGTATACCTTCTTTTCATAGACCTGGTGCTGGAGAGCAGATGGCAGCTTGATGTGGGCTTTGGTGTGTCTCAGAGAGGCAGGTCCTTTTCTTCTTTTGCAGATGTGGCTCCAGTGGTGCTAAAGCAGCATGTTCAGGTTCCTGCACTGGATTTTGCCCGTGTCCCTTCTCACACAGCTGGGAATTTGTTATGATTTAACCTTGAACCTGAAAACCCTTTTCTAGGGCAAAGACTCAAATACATCTAGCTGAAAAATCTGTCACTTCCAATTCATCTGAGAAAGAACTAAAGCAATCACACAAGTTCACTTTTCTCTGCTAGACTCTAAGTTCAAATCAGTTTATGCAGATGAGTTTCTCTCAGCTAGGGACAGTGCTCTAGAGGGCAGGCTTTCCCTATTTTGGGACAAGCACTTCCAGCTAAAGCCCGATTCAGTCAGCCCAAACAGCATTTTGACTACTTAGCTTTCTTTGTATTCATAAATCAGACAAGTCAATAATTGTTTAAAATGTGAAGGCTTTAATTTGCTGGCATTACATGTGAAGCACAGGCAGCATTAAATTAAAGATGCTACAGAGGTGAGGTTGTGGTGTCTCTGTGAATATGCAAGTCACCTTTCCAGTGATGTGGGCTTTTCTTTCCCATTGGTATTAAGCAGGGTTTTTTGTTGAAAATTAATAAGGGTCACCAACTAGAAATGCAGTTATTTTAAGTTTTTTTGCTGAGCCTGTTGCAGTTTCAGAGAATGCACCATTTTAAGAGCATGTGTTGCTCTTTCATAAAAGCACTTGTAAAGAAGTTGCTGGGAGGTCTCTGATGGTCCCCTCGACAGTGGTTTTGGTCACCAGGTCTTGCCTCTGTTGGCGGTGAAAAATTCTGAGGTGAAACAACAGTGTCTTTTTGCACAAGGTCTGGGTTAAGTGTTTCTATGGCTGCACACTTACAGACTGACAGACAGCCAGGGGATTTAAAAAAATCTTTAATTATTGATGTTTCTAATGAAACTATCAATGTGATCTGAAATGGTATAACTACACTGTGATCAGTGGAGTTGGTACAGTTTACCTTTCTCAAGGATCTGATCTGCTGTGGGCATCCCAGACTGTGCCATCAGCCTGGTGTCACAACCTGTGTGTGGGGTGCACAAGGACTCACCAGTAACTGAGATCAGCAGCACTCTGGTGTGGTGCAGAATGGCATTTCTCCTCCCGGCTTGTGAAGCTGCTGATCCACTTCTGGTCAGCTCTGCACCAAACTGAGATGTGCCAATGTGCTCTCAGTCACCAAAATGAGTATCTTGAGTGAGTGATCCTGGAAAAAGGAGTCTGCAAGAAGACAAAAGGAAGCTGACTTTATTCAGTATTTTATGATTCTGTTTATTTTTACATCCTGTATATAAAAGCTAAGGGGGAAAAAAGCTAAGATAAAAAGGATAAGAAAGAGCTCTAGATTGTTTGAATAAAAACCTGTCTTCTTTTTCTTTGTTCCTGGGCTGGTCAGTAAGGGTAGAGAAATAATCATCTCTGTTTGTGACTGTGTGTTTCAACTGAGTGAGGAGGCTGAGATCTGTTAACAAAATGGTGAGAGACAGTGTGTAATCTAAATATCAGATTAAAGTGTCTGTCTCCTAATCATGGTGGGTTTGATTTTTTTTCTTTCTCTCTCTGTTTTTTTTTTTTTTCCCCTGACCTTTACAGCTCAGCTCTTAAGGCATTCACAATCTTTGGACATGGGGTGAAATGATTAATAGACTGTATTGACTTTTTAAAATACGGAGATACAGTAGCGTGAAGCAGGGAACAGCAAACTTAAATTTTCCATTATGTTTTCAATCCTGGAGAGAGTGCTTGGAAATGACTACTGCTATTGGAATGTCAGTGAGTTTCTGAATATTAACAGTCCATTCTTGTGTTTCTTTTAAGGCTGATAAATGCTTTCATTTACATTTTTTTCTCCTGCTATATTCTTGATTCTCTTAGGAAGTGATCACATTAAATGGGACTTTAAAACAAAGTGTCAGAAGAAACAGATTAGTTGTCTGTCTGTCTGTACATGATTACCAAATGAACTGTTCATTAAAATGGTGGAGCAATGGGGCATGCAAATAGAAAAAATAATTTTTAAGGGATCTGTGAAATTTAGAAAGCCAATTACTATTCTGCCAATGGAGGATTTTTCACTAAACATATCCTAGTAAGTTTAAATGCCTATTAATTAATGTTTAACTGTTTCTTAATGGCAGTAAGTCTAGTGACAGTATGACTTCCACATGAAAATTATCCTGATGTTGGCTCTGTGGAACGGGGAGATACATCACTGTTAATATGGTAGCCCATTTATTACCCTGGTGTCTTAATTCAGCTGCATTCAAGGGCAGTGAATTGAGAAGATCATAATCAGTTTGGGTAGGAATATAAATTAGAAGTCTGTCACTATGGTGGCTGTGCCCCAGTCTGAAGGCTGGGGAGGAAGGCGGGGGGAGCTGTGTGACAGCACTGACACCGGTGCTCTCAGCACAGCCTGTGGTCAGCAGACCCTGGTCCCAGAGGTGCCATTTTCTGTGAGGGCTACATGAGGCACATGGAACACCTTCCACTGAAATCTCTCTTACAGTTCTACTTGGAGCAAACTGTGCTAGATTTTTCTCCATCCAACCTGTCTTTGCAATCAAGGTTTCCAGTGAACCACTAAGTGCACCTAATTCTTCAGATCTTACCACAGACCTAAATTCCTGTCTTTGTCCCAGTCCAACCTGTCCACACCTTTCCAAACAAAATCTCTGTTGCTGATAAAGGGGAGCTTTGTCTCAGAGAGGCTGGAGTACCACCGACAGGAATGGGGGAACAGAGCTGCAAAGTTCTCCTCTACCAGCTGGGTTCAAATAGACCATCTTGCCATGGGGCTACGGGAGCAAACAAACCCCCAAAGCTGACCTCCTGCAGCCACATGTAAGGCATAAGATGCAAACTTAGAGGGCCATGCAATATGCTCAGATGTATGCAAATATGATATGTCCTATGAATATGAGCTGACTTTTTCAGTGCTGCAGTAATTTATAGGAGAGTCTCTGCCCCCTGTATGATTCAGGAAGGAATTTGATCAGTACAGTGTTTTAAAAATAAACTGTGAGGTAATCTGGGCTGTTGGTTGTAGTTTTTTCTTGCCTCAGGTATTTCAACTTATAAACTCTAGCATGTTATTTCAGATGTAACGATGATCTGGCATTTTGGCCTAGTAAGAATGATTTTTCACTCCTGACCTGACATCTGTAATTTCCAGTTATTTTTCTTTCTAAGTTGATGAGTTATGAGAAGGACCAGAAAGAACCAAACTCTTCATCTCCTCTGGTATGGTTAGAGGCAGAGTACTAAAACCTCCAAATAATGATCTCCTTGCAAAATCCTATCCTGTTCTGCCTTAACCTTGGAATTCCTCTAAAGTTGAGGAGCTTAAAGGAAATTTTAGTTCCATGAACTGCTGTCTCTGTAGCTGTCACTGAGCCCATTCCTGCTTGTCCATGGGAACAAAAGATCACCATCCTCCTTTAGCAGCAGGTCCTGTGCCATGGACACACATGCACAGGAATGGAGCAGGAGCCACCTCAGGAGGGAAGACTTGCAAATATCCATGTTCATTCTGCCAGGAAGTCTCTGCAGATTTCAAGATAGTGCAGAGATATAAGCAGCTTTCCATGCTTTGCTTAGAGCTGGAGCCAGTGTGAAGGCCAGTCTTAGAGGCTCCTCTAGCCACAGCCAGTTTTGAGCCAAAGGCTCTGAAACCCTTGAAAGGGTGTGCAGGTTTTCAGGGAGGGGTGTGTGTGTGTCTTGGTGCTGCACATTCCTTGTGGTGCTTTTCTTTTGCTGTCCCTTTGCTTTCTGAGTGCTGTAGTTTCTTATTATGGCATTAATGACTTGCAGTTTGAGAAGTAAGGTCTGGAATTTGTGTGGAACTTTGTTCCTTAGCAGAAATGAGGACCATATTTCATGTTTCCAGACTTGATCCTGGTCTCTTCTCCATTTCTCTGTCATCCTCAGCTCCTATGTTATGAAGAGGAAACGCAACACCAAGAGCTTCAATGAATGACCTTGCTACCA
>JAWWLV010000180.1:125260-147846 GCA_035041135.1 Platyrinchus mystaceus
TTTCTTCTGACATGTACAGGTTCTACGCCTGTAAGTTCTAGAAGAAGCTCAAATCCTCATGCACTCTCTTAACTCCAGTATTTTGGACTTCATTATACTGAAGGCTCCCTCTAAGTTGTAAAAGTTTGCAATGCTGTCAGTAGTTAACAAAATATACTGACTCTCTGGATCTGCATACATGTGAGAAGTGTGTTCTCATTAGGAAACTGCAGTTTGTCTTGTTCTGTAAAATTAAAAGAAAAAATTACACAAAGAAGGGAGAGAAAGTATTTGTTTTCAAACATGGGGAGACACAGTGTTGAGGAATAAACAATTTGTTTGGCATAGATCTCTTGCACTTCAGTAGTTGGGAAAGAGAAGTAATGAGTACATTCTATTCCAGATGCTTTGGGCTTTTTTTTGTAAGGCAAAACTCATTGACTAAAATGAGGGGGTGTCTCCTTTGCTCTGCCTGAACTGTCCCGTGCATTGATGTCTCTGGAGAAGGGAATACTAAACACTAAAGGGTGGTTGGATCTCATGAGGAAGTTGCAGTAAGGATCAGTGACTGGGTACTGAAGTCAAACTCAGAGAAGAAATTAGACAAGTGTGTTTGAGTCAGTTCCCAGCAGTGCAGCTGGACTAAGCCCTGGGACAGAGCAGCACTGAGTTGGAGGCACAGCTGCTCTGTGCACTGGGGCCCAGTTGCCTTTCCATGAGCTGAAGGACAAGTGGTGAGCTCTGCACGAGGCAGCAACTTGCCTTGGCATAAGGAGATGAGAAAGCAGTGGGTGCAGGTGTGGCTGTGAGCTCACTGCCTGTGGGGTGTGTCTGCCTTCAGCCAGAACCCCTGGGCTGCTCTCAGCTGCTCAGTCTGGACGCCTGAGAGTGGCTGTAATTAACTGCAGGGTGTGCCCGTCCCTTCAGAAAGAAAGGCAAAATTTTTGGCAGTCTCATCTAGTGGGATTATATCTTGCCATTTAAGACATATTATTCTATGGAGCTAAAATTAAGTTTTTCTTTAGTCCTGTCATAGACTGCATTAATATCACAAGTATGCTGGAGCTGAGCACGAGGGTATCCATCCAGCTGTACTGTGGAGACATCGCTGCAGTGCTCCTAGAAATGGTAAGTCTCTGGTATTTTGTCAGTCCTTATTAACAAATACCAGAATGGAAATTGATGATCAGTCTTAATAAAAGAAATGATTGAGCAATTTACATCAAGGCACTTTTAATAAAATTCCTAATCCTTAAATGTGCGTAATTAGATTTACATATTCACATCACTGCAATTAGAAGTTGGTATTTAAAGGGCATGCTTCCCGTTTCATGTGCTTTTAATCACTCTTCTCAAGTTTGCTTTTTCAAATTGCAGCGTTAAGGTAAACACAGTCATTTGTTTATTTCCCCCTAGGCGTGTAATATTTTTTCCTCTGGAATGAAATTTGTATATTTGGTTTGGCTTGTGCTAATCTGCAAAACAGATAAATAAATAAAGAAGTAATCCCATTCATCACTGAAGACTTTCAAACCTTTTAAGCAGTGTGGTGGTAAACAATTTTTTTTCCAAGTGTTGAAATGTTCTGGTAACAGTAACCCTCCAAATACAGCTTAAGCTTCTTCTCTTCCCAATCACATGTCTGTGCTCCCTAAACCAAAGACCTCACTAACATTGTTTTTTCCTGAAGGCACCACAGACCCTACATTGTTGTCTTCCTGCAGGAATGGATCTGCAGTGCTGCTGGTGCTGAATGGTAACTGCATGTGGGAAAAGTTTATTTTGCACTTTAAGTAGCCTGTATTCATAGGTCTTCTTAGGAGGGTTGCTGCTTCAGAACCCTGAACTTTTTTAGATTATGTAAAGACTTAACATTATACAGAGACTTCAAAAAAAAAAAAAAAAAGAAAGGTTAGCTAGTGACTAGGATGACATTAATAATTCAGCACATTGAAATGAAAAATGAAAATCAGACAGGCAATAAGTTAATGCTTATGTTCTGCTGACCATACACCTTTCAGTATGAAATGCTTTCTCATCCACTGGCAAAAAAGCTAATGGCAGGAGTAACCCTGTGGTCCACCTGCCCTTCTTTCACTTTGGCAACCATTGGGAATTGGTTTATCTGTTTGTTTAGGAGTATGTAGAAAATGGTATTTGTTTTGCATGTGCCAGTAGAAATAAACTGCAGTTTTTCTTTTAATTTTTCTTTTTCCTTCTTGTTCTCCCTTCTGATCTCCTGAGTTAACCTCTCATTCCCTATGTTTAAAAGGATGTTGGCTTTTTTTTTTTTTTGGCTATTTCTCTCTTCTTTTTTCCTTTTTCTGTCTTTTCCTATCCATTCCTCTTTATTTGTTCTTCCCTTGGTTTGTCTTTCCTTTTTTTCCTATTTTCCCTTTTTTATTTTCTCTTATCTTTTGCCTGTTTCCATTTTTATTTCTTATTTTTTCCTTCTGTCCTTTCCTCCTTTTTATCTTTTTCCTTTTTTTTTACCTCTTTTCTTTTTTTTTTCTTATTCCTCTGTCCTCTCCAGTAAGTGGTGCGCAGTCTTTGGCCAGGTGGTGACCAGATAGTCTGTTGTGGAGACACTGCAAGGTTCCTCAGCATCCTGGCAGGTGTCTGGAACCACAGCCTGTGGCTGGAGAACAGGAGGCTGAAGCAGCTGCAGGGATCTGCTGGTGAGCTGGGTCCTGCACAGGGCTGTAGGTGGGTTAAAGGCACCCTACAGACCCTGGCTCAGAGCTCTGCTCTCAGGTCTTGGTGTGGATAATGATTTTGCTTTTATGATCCTGAGGGCAGGTTGAAGCAATGCAGATCCAACTTCTTCCATCCCAGAATTGTAGCAACAGTCGTAAATTCTGTGGTTAAAATTATCCAGAACTCTTGGTTTCATCTGTGTGTGTGTGTAAAGCGAAGCAGAGAGACAGTGATTCAGACTAAGTTCTTTTTTTCTGTTGTCACATACTTAGCTAGGGAATCACCTTTTTCTCTTTTGACATATTGTTTTGTTGCTGTGTACATAGTGAGAAGCAATTTGGTGACTTTGCAGTCACTAAAGAAATGATGACTGCAGGAACGTGAGAGACGAGTTTAGGAAGAACTAGTACTGCTGGGGGAAACTCTGATGGCCCTTAATTGCATTTCTCTGTGGTGGCAGATAACAGCCTGGGAGAAAGAGGGCAGTGTGGCCTGAGCTGCAGCTTACAGCACCTTCAGGAAATGGTTATCTCTGGGGGACAGCTTGGCTGTCACTCCTTGGAGAACATGAGGATGAGTTACTTCGTTCCAAACTGAGCACCTGTAGTGCTTCTTCCATGGCTTTGTCCCTTTTGCCTTATAAGCAGCAAAAACAGATTTCTTAATTGAGCACTAGTTTTTTCTCTAGTTTGCGTATAATTTCCCAGCACACACTGATTCTGTGTGCTTAGGTTTTCATACACGCTCAGTTCTGAATACAATATTCTCAATAACTGACTTACATCAAAGATGTTTCCAAAATCAATATTTGTGTAACATACCAGTGGAATTCTGCTGAAATGGTGCTGTCTATATGGCTTTGGATACGCACAGTTTAGAATCACCAAATAGCATGCAAGGTAAAGAATTGCAATTGAAAACTAAACATGCTGTGGGAGGTGGTATATTTAATAGAAATGTGACTGTTTCAACATCACTATTATACTGCAAATGTCTGAAGCAAAATGAGAAAGAGAGTGATCAATAACAAGTTACTGGTAACCCCAGTATCACATTCCATAGATTGCCTTTCTTGAATTGGACAACATATGAGTCTCATCAGATAAAGCACAATGAATTTGATGTGCCTTAATCCAAATCATAATGAACTTCATTCTACATCACAGTGGTACGAAAAGTGTTATACCCTTGGCAGCCTTCTGTTTACAACAGGTTTCCACAGAGGAACAAGCAGAGCACAAACACTAACTAGCAGCTGGCTCTTCCACTACTGAGAAATAACTTCTGGAGCAGTAAACTAGCAAGGAGTTAACACTGGTGCCTTAACTTATGAGTAACCACTGAGGATGTAGCTAACTAATTTATTCCTGCGGATTTTGGTTATTGCAAAGCATCTTTTACATGTAGTTTTATCTGACTGTTTTTGGTGCTGATGGGAGGAGGTTTCTATTCCCTATTCCTCACCACTAGCTTGGTGTCAGAGCAATCAGGACCTTGTAAGTGGTTATCACCACTTTAGAGGAATGTGAAAATGCAAGGACAGGAGATATCAATCATCATCACAAGACAAATTCATTAAAGAGAAAGAACCATTTTAAATAAAGACTTTCATGCCAAAAGGGCAATAACAGGTAAAAGTGTTCATGTAATTTATTCAGAGAATTTTGTGATAACTGTCAAGATATTCAACAGCTTTCTCTCATTATCATTTGCTTCATGTACCTTGACTTGGCAAAGCCTTTAGGAAGACATTTAATCAGAAGTATGCAAATGGTCCTGCTAGCTTCAACAGGAAATCAGCATTTAGGAATAGCAAATCTTAAATATTTTCTCAAATGTTGAGACATATTGGTACTATGATGAGTTATGCAGTCTTTTTCTTTTTTTTTATTTTTTTCCTGCAGTGCAGCTAGAGAATTTTTCTGCGAGTTTTCAAATATTCCCTTAGCAGGGCTGTGCAAATCATTCTACAGAAGCTGCTGCTGGGTGACCTGAACAAAAGATGTTTCTGGTTCCATATTAAAACATAAATCCTAGGAAGTTAGCAAAGATTTTTTGATCGCATAAAACTTTTTATTCACCACTAAATATTTTTTTTTTAAATGAAATGTCATACCAAAAGAACACTTTAAATTAAAAATTTAAATACTTCACTTAGAAAACGTTGTACTATGTCCTTTTTCTGACATGCCTATTGCACAATACAAGTTTCAGAGGTTTTGGCTCCTCCAAACTGCCTTTCACAGAGAATGAACTATTTATGAGAAAAAAGAATTTGTCTTTCCTAGATTTTCCATGATTTCGTCAATGGAGCTGGTCAAATGTTGCAAATACTTAACAAGTGCCTTTGTTTCCTATCCCTCCTGATGGAAAAGGGCTTTTCTTTAAGTAAGAGCATACAAGGCAGACACCCTAACGCTGGTCATATGTACTGACAGTAATTTGTGACTCAAACTGTGTTTTCCCTTTCCATAAATTGAAGACTTGGCAAAATAGACTAAAGGCTTACATTCAAATAGCCCATTTTCTACCTCAGTTTTTGTACACCAGTGACTGGCCAGAGACCTTCAGAAATGTTTATCAGGAAAAATATTTTACAACGGAATTTAGGGGAAAATTAGACAATCTGAATCTGGGTTTAGAGTGTCTTTACCTCCATATCAGAAGCAGTTGGCTACAACACATGTAATGAAACAGCTTGCCCAAAGTCACACCATAAGAGAGGTGGAGAAGTGAAGAGCAGAAGCGATCGTCCATGCTCCTCCCTATTTCCCCTGTGCAGGGCTTTACCTGGGTTTGTTGCAGCTTGCTGGGGAAATGCAGTCAGTTCTCTGGGTTTGCTTGTGCCTGTTCCTTTATCTTTACCAGAGTGCAGCCTGTGGGCCTGCAGAGCTGCAAATGCTTCAATCTGTTGCATTTCAGACATCACAGTGATCATGTTTTTGATTGTGGAGCTGTGGCAATGTTCTGAAATCACATGTGCCTTGTCTTTCATTACATCCATTAGGTTCAGGGTGCCTAGAGACAAATGATACAGAAAAAGGCCTCCGTGACAGGTCCCTGCTGACACTGACTGTACAAGCGGGAGGACATCTAGGCAGAAGGTAAGAAAAGCCTCTTATAATTTTTTAACTTCACTGATTTAAAGCCTAATGAGGTGATTTTAATTTATTTGTCTACCAGCAATGGTATTTAAATGAAGCACGTAATTTGTTAAATACTAACAAATATGCTCGAGGCTGTAAAGCTAATGTAATTTTTTGCTTCACTGGTAGCCTTGGAGACGTTTGATTTTCCTTTGCCCAAACTTCAGCTTCGTCTGTAAGCAGGCCATACCAGCAGGTTAGATCAAGCATTTCACTTTGTCACGTTCTAAAATACAGCATTTTAATTTCTTCTTTAGCCCACTGGACCCTTCCAAAGCCCTTGCTGCTTGTCCATCTGCCATTTCCAATGTTAGTCCGTGCAGGAACACCGAGCGAGCCGTGCTGTCTGCTCGCTCTTGTTCCGTTGAATATAAGGCTGCTGCTTGATTCGTCCTCACATGGTGTTAATTTCTCACAGCTCTAAAAACCTCCTTTAATACTTTGGGCAAACAGAAGCCCATAGATTTTAGGGCCTTACTACAGCTTTCACAGCAAGTGTGCATCTTGAATCTATAAATTTTCCCCCTCCTTTCTTGGCCTTCACCCTGCAATTTGTGGGACAGAGCAGCAGCATGGAAGCCTCTGGAAGCACCACAAGCTAAATGCACACACCATGTCATGCTTACAACCTTGCTCATGGAAGAGCATGGGGTGTTTGAATACATAATGGGTTCTATGTGTAATTTATTGTTGGAGTGTATTTCACACAGGTTGTGTGGTTATTTTAGTGTGGTGAGGAAAGGGAGTATTGCTTGGTTATTTTTCAGACAGAATGATGAGGGAAACTCCACAGAGCTATTTTAACCATATGATACACATAAAATTGGACTAGGAGGTACTTCGAATGATAGGTTTTTTGGTTGGTTTTTTTTGGTGAAAATTCTTTCATTGTTAAGGCACATAAATATTGGGAACTTTATAATGATTATAGTTGCAAAGATTTTGATGGACATTTTAGTAACAAAGTAAATTGCTCTTAGAAGGAAAACTTGAAATGCTTTCTAGCTATAGAATGCTGATATGAAGGTTCATTTGGGGAGATACTGGGAATGGTTGTTGCACAGCAAGACCAGTCTTAAAGGAGGAAAAAAATCTTGATTGTAATAACTTTGTTCAGTAAAAGTAAAAAGACAACACTACAAACTTTCAGTTAGTATTCAGAGTTAATACAATGTTCAGGAGGGAACATTTTGCCAGGAAAAAGGGAAATATTCTTTTATTTCAGATAGGGGGAGGAAAAGCACTACTTGACTCACAAATCTTCTGGAAGAACACTTATGCTCTTCATCAAATATATGTAAATTAAACTGTATTTTAAATCTTTTCACGGGTCCTGCTGGATGGAACATGTCTCAAGGGCAATCCAAGGAAGCAGAACATTTGATAAGCACATGTAGCTCCGGGCAAAGCTCTGTGCATTCCCAGGGAGCTGTGATAGCAGTGAGCTCTCTGCTGTGCCACATGCTTTTTCCTTCTCCTTTGGGCTCTGAATCAAATCCTTCTGAATTCAGTGGAGCTCTGTCTGTAGACTTCAAAGGGCTCTGGATCAAGCGCTGTAGAGGAAGTGCAGGTCAGGAAGTACTGAGCTGAGCTTCACTTCCTTTTACTTTCCTTTCCCTTACTTCTCTTAATTTCAGAAAGGAACATGTTATATTCCATCTGTTCTCAAACGGTCCTGGGCTGTGAGCCACCAGAGCCTGGCACCTTGTCAGGGGGGTATCAGAACAGAAAGGAGCACAGTTGTTCTGTTCTCCTGGCTCCTTTGGTGTCTTCCACCAGAGCTTCTTTTCCTTTCTCATGATGCGGTGCAGAGGAATAAAGTATCTCATCCTAATAATATTAGTTTTATGGTATTCTGGTCTTCAGCTGTGAGATGAACATCAGATGCTTGATCTCTCTACCCACACACAATGTGTGTTTGTGAGTGCATATAAATTTATTCTATACCATTGCTGTTATAAATTGCTGTTATATAAAATAATTATATATATATATAATTGCTGTTACAAATTTTTTCAGAATTTAAAAATTCTGTGGGTGGGTGTCTATGTGAGAGAGACAGAAAGAGATGATGTCCCCATCCTGCTACAGGGCTAACACTATTGCTTAGCTCCTTTTGCATCTAATGGAAGTCCAAAAGACTACCTGAAATCAAGTTATTGGAAACTAGATCAATTTTGGAGGCAAAATAGTCCACTTATAATTGTTCCTTCTGCATGGAAATTATTTTTTTTCCAGGCAGGTGTCCAGCTCCATGCCCTTTCCTCTCTCTTCCCTTAACTTTCTGAACACAGGAGACCCTTAACAGTTCTTGCATTGGGTCAGGGCAGGTTGCAGTAGCTGTGGTTTAGGGATTAGATACTCTGATGAGAGGGAACTTAAAGCAGGGTGAACCTTTTCCAAAGGACAGTGCAGGAAGGTTGAATTTGACTTGTCAAACTAAGCAAAAGTGGTTTTCTGGAAACAATGTCTTCCTCTCTTGCCAGCAAAACCTCTCTTTTGCCAAGTATCAGTGTCTACATTTGTGACCTTCTTGTAGCACAGAAATTCTGCTTCAGGCAGATTTTTGCAGAACAAAATTCTTGTAATCCTCTCCTCTTGTAAAGGAAAATACATTTTGTAGTGAAATGTTTTCTGGACATGGCATCTCCAGCACCCTTCCCACCTCTTCTCTTTCCCTTCACAGTAGAAGGATGATTCCTAAGTGACACAACAAAATGCATTTTTTCAATCAATTTTATAGTTAGTAGTTAAAAATAATTGTGAGATAAGAAGCATTGCTGGAAAGATAAATCCTTCCCCTTCCTTACGCCAGAGAAAGAGCAACAAAAGCCTTATACAATGTAATTAAAGCCTCTCATAGTATACAGCGGCTGAGTCTGAAGTTTGAAAGAAGATAAGCCAGGGAAATTTCATGTTAATTATTTAAACAATATTGCTTGTGGGTGATCATCCCCGCCTGCTGCTGCTACTCTGTGCTGCTTCCCAATATTTGAGCCTTGCCCTGGGTCAGAGGCAGCTGTGGGGTCCTGTGCAGCACTGACAGCCCGGGCCGAGGCCGATGTGGGAGAGGGCTGTGGAGATGCTGAGCTGACAGCTGGATAAACCTGAGGAGCCCGAAATTCATACTGAATTTAACTATGCAAGAAGACCAGGAGATGCACTCATGTTTGGTGTGTGACCACTGGGAGTTTTATTAACCATGAACTGCCTGAAAGGTTTTATATGTTCTGCCAAAGGGGAAAAGAGAGAAAGCGTGAATGGTTAGCTGAACAACAAAAGAAGCTGAATTGGAAAAAAATCCCAACTACCTGTTATTTGCTATTATGTGGGTTGGAAGTTTACCCAACAGGTAGCTGAAAACTTAGTCAATATATCTGGCTTATACAGGCCTTTTAAATGATTTACAGCATATCTTAACAAGCCTCTTAAACAGAAAATGATAATAATAAAACAAATGCGGTTTTCATTGATGGAGATTACCAGCTGTTTTCAATGAAAATGCTGGAACAATGAAGGGCTATGAAAGATATAAAATAAAAGGATTACCTAATTATCTGTATGCATATGAAATTGTACCAGCAGGTTTGCAGATGAAGCAAACTGCCATTTTCTGCTCATGTGGAATTATGTGAGTATTGCAATTTACCTTCTTTTATTTTAGCAGGGGCTGCATTGGAGCCATCTACAGTTTTGCTATAAAGGTAGGAGAGACACTGTGAAAGCTATTTTTGATAAAATAATAGAATTCTTTGATAGAAAAAAATAGGAAAAAAAGGAATGATTCTGAGAGAAAAGAGAAGATTGATCGGGGAATTTGGTTAACACTTGGATAAGCAATTTTAAATTCTGTTTTTTCAGTAATAGGTAGAACTGCTCAGACCATGAGAAAGCTCATCTGAGCTGAGGCTTTTGTTTACACAATACAAATTGTGTATCTGCAATAGAAAGGGGGGAAATGGAAGAGTCAGTTATCTCAACTGAAACAAAGATTATGGATCAGCATTGATTCGTTCCCTAAAGAAGCCCTGTCATTTGTTCACTGTACATTTAAATGGGTGAAGGAACATGAAAGAAGTTAGCTTTTATATCTCTGGGTGCTTTAAATTCAGTTGTGCCATTCAGTAAAGCCTGATGGTTTAATTTTAATTCCCAGATAGTGGCATTTTGTACTTGAGGGAAAAAAACCCACAATTCTGAGCATGAGCTTTTTGAAACAGTTTTCTTTGTTTTTCTTTATTATTAATAATTTATTTTTAAAGATAAAAATAAGGAATTTTCTATACTTGTAAGACATAAGAAGGAAATCCCCCCAAAGCAGAGATGTGGGCCATTTCAAAATGTCTCATGTGGCAGAGCCCAGAACACAATGTTCAGCCAGTGCCTTGTTCCTGGGTCTTTGGCACCTTGTAATCCAAATGGCCAAAGAGGCAGCTCAGGCTGCCCCTGAAGTTCTGATGCTGTTACAGGGTAGGAAAACGCCTTTATGAAACAATGACTCCACTCAGGATTTAAATCTAGAGATAATAAGTGACAGAAGGGATTAATGTCTTACATGCTGGCTCTCACAGCAACAGGCAGCATAGTTACAGCATGGTGACAACATTTCTCAAGACCAAGCTGAGGGGTGGCATGACAAGTAAAATAAGAAACCTGCAGAATCAGAGGTATTGAGAGAACCCAGCAGGATTCACTGGTAGCCTTCCTTCAGTGTAGGATGTGAAAAACCGAGTTTTTAGATCAGCAAGATATTCTCATGTAATAAATGTCCACATTTTTTCTTGCCCTGTAGCTTAGCTCTATTATTCAGGATGATCTCAAACAACACAGCTGCCAAAATTTATTCTAGAATATAGGTGGTTATCATGACATGCACCTGCTTTAGCTGGGAATAATTCAGAAGCGATGATGTCCCAGCGCATTCCTGTGGGGGGGGAGCTGTTTGTCATTCCCTGCTTTAATGCAGATGCCAGCAGAGCACAGACCAGGGATAAGTGTTTTAAATAGGGCAACCAATGGGTGTGAACCAAAGAGTTCCATAAATATTCAAGCAAACGCTGCTTCTCTGGAAGCCTGTGGTTAAGTCTGCCAAGCCCTGTAGCTTCAACAAAACTGTACAGTTCAGCTCAGTATGAACCTTGAGATTTTATGTCTTCAGATCATCTATTGCTATTCTGTCCAGTCAGCAAACTATTTAAAGGACTATTTTAATATTAAACCACGATATTCTGTGAAGAAAATATGGTTGAATTGTCCATATTAGTCCATGTTTGGTTAGCCCAAAGAAAAAAAAAGGGTTTAAGAGAGAAAGGGGAGAACAGAGAGAAAGAAGGAACAAGAGGGGCACACCAGAACTGCAAATATTAAATGGCTACAGAAGAAAAACCAAAAAAGAATTATTTGTTATTAATTTCTGAGGTGAACATAGGAAGAAATTATACCCTTAGGTTTGAGCTAAGATGACTCACATTAGTTATTGAGGAAGATTTTTGAACTGCAAATTTCTAAAGCATCTAATATCCACAGCTGTTTCATTCCCATCCCAGAGAGAGGAGAGTAGGGAGAAATGTCTGCCAAGAGCAAGATCTGTGTTTGCATGATCTCCATGTCTCCTATTCGCTCACTGTGGGGTTTTCCTTGGAAGGAAGTGGTGTGATTCATCAAGTGAATATTCAGTTAGAACCAAGGGGTTCACACAGTCTCTAATTCATCTGCCATCTATATTTTTATCCTTGCTATTATTTAGTTTATTCAGCGGAAGAGCTACACCATTATTTTCTGTTGCTCTATAAATATAGATGAGAAACAGCTTGTTGATACATTTAAATAAGGTGAGCAGCAGAAGAAATTCAGCTCAGAGTACATTGCCACATCGAACAGGTAAATCAGACTTTTATAAGGAAATATGTCTGAACTGCTGCAGCTTCTTGCTGCTCATCTGGAAATCTGCAAACAAATAACTGACAGAAAAAATAAAGAGAGAAGAGAAAATTGATGGAGTGTTCAGACTGGAGAACTGTTTCCCAGTATTTGGACCCTTGTTTGTTTGAAAATCTTAAGGATCTCTTTTTGGGAAGGGGAGCTCTTTCTGGGCTTTCTCTGTCAGCAATATCTCGGTCCTTCCTGGCAGTGTATCAATCAGAGGGGTTCCCAAGGAGACCTGGGCTGTTACCATCACATATGGAAACAAGACCTGTCTACGTGGAACCCCCAGTTTCCTTAACTGACTTAGGAAAGTGGGACAGCTCTGTTTTCAGACTTTTTGTTGAAGGAGGTTGAATCATAAGCCCTTAGAAGGTGTTTGGATTTTTTTTCTTTCTGTTTTTTACTTACACCTCTTTAAGTTACACTGCAGGAATGGCTTGCAATTGAACTTGCTTCTTGTATTTGAGGAGTGTTATGTTTGCTAATTCATAACCATTCACAGAAACTTCTGAGAATTACTTTCGTATTTGCATGTAATAATATTGTACAAATACTAATTGTTTTCACAAAACTTTAATGTCTGACGGGCACTGATGTTAAATATTCAGTGCTGACAGATCTGTGAAACGTTAATGGTTTGCAATTACAACATCTACCTATATTGGATTTTCTGTTCTGCTTTATGTTATCATAAACTCTTGAAACTTTAAGGCTTGCTCTAGCAGGGAGACAGCAAGGAAATGGAGATGCTCACATCTATGGCAACAGATTGACTACAGAAAACAAATTTTGAGAACAGACTCTAAAGTAACTCATGAAAAATACCAACTAAGAAAAGCCCAGTCTAGTAAAATAACCCCTTCCAGCAGTCATATCACAAGCATTACTTTTATGTCCTTCTGCTGTAGTATTTATTTTGTGCCATTTACATTGCTCACTGCTCACCCCTTTGGAGGGTAACATCTCTCTGAGGCTGGAAGACTAATTATGAATTACTAAATTGTTCAAATCAAGCAGCAACAAACACAACAGGAAATAAGCACGAGGAACTACAAAATATTTTCAGTTCATTTTTTACTATGGTAGTGTGGCTAAAATGACTTTTGATGACACAATACCACTGTTGTCCATGATGTACACTAATAGTCAGTTCCAGTCCTTTCTTAGTCTTGGAGCTCCAGGATCTGGAGCTCTTCTTACTCTGAGTCTTTCAACACAAGGTTTTCATGTATGTGCTTGACGTACAGAGCTCAGAGTGACTGCAGGGTTGGTTCAGCTGGTCCTGACAATGCCTTTACATGCTGGGACACAGAAGGGACTGTGCTTTTCCATCAGGGAGATCCTTCTGCTGCTGCTGAGCAAGGCTGAAAGCTGATGGAAGGAAAGGAGGGTTATAAGTACGGCGTTGAGGAAGGGAGATTGCAGGCCCTGCTCAACAGTGCTGCAGTGGGATCAGTTAATCCCTTGGGATAACTAAGCACCACCTGCGGTGCTGAACTTGTTTTACTGAGGTGACTGCCTTGCTGCTGAGGCAAAAGGGTGTTTCTGCAGTCAGATAATAATTGATATGCAGACAGAATACATTAATCACACTAGTTTTAGGATTGCATGTGTGGGAAGACAATTTCACAGAATTTTAGAAGGAAGTGATAGTTATAACATCAATGTCTATCTATTTTTGTCCTAGTTACAGCTCTTCCAAGTGCTTCACTGAGTGAGCCAGATTGTTTGAGCCTTTTGTGAGGGTGTGTTATTTTGTGTACTGCCTAGGATCTGGATCCTGCAAAAAGATCCGTACTGACCCTTCTGCCCTAGGATTGGGCCATTTTGGTTCTGTTAGGGCAGTTAGAGGGTAAACTGAAGCATTTCAAAGGGGTTTTTAATATGCTTTGACCTGAGAGGCAGTCTCTTAAACCTGAAATTGGTCTTGGGTTTGGCCTGCTCAAGGCTTTGAGGCTGACTTTCAGTAGCAGTTCAGACCATGGCAGTGCTCTCTTAAATTCTATGTCCATAGCTCCTGTTTATTAATTGAAATGGGAAATGCACTCAGAAGCCACACCAAACTGAATTGTCTCTTTTATAATAGCAACACTGCTATGGTACTAAAGTAATTGATTCTCTTGTCTGGGTTAATATTCTTTTAGTTTATAGAAAAACAAAATAAGTAACCTATTCAAAAAACCAAAGCAGACTTAGAAGAAAATTCACTTTCAGATAAATACATAGTTTGTGAAGACTACTTAAAATGCTTACCCAATTCATAAGGAAACAGAAACCCATGGAAAAGAAGGCAGAGAGAACATTAAAGATGTAAATAGTAATTTTGATTTTTTAATGATACAAGTGTAACCATAAATGCTAATAATAATGGCCATTTCCACATAGTTATTTAGGAAGCTCAACCCAAGAGTGGGCGCTGCTTAATGCAAAGGCTGCTGGGGCTTATCATTAAATCATTTTTCTCCACTTAATGAATGTGATTATTTTCTTGTGAGCATGAGAAAAAAAGTGGATTTTCAATTTCTGAATGACAATATATATGCTCTTAGACATATTTCAGCCTGCACTTTTAAATGCTTCAGAGGTAAATTGGGTTGTTTGGAAGGTTTTAGAAAAGTGAGTGCATACATTTATATCTACTTGAATTCTAGCTGCTTATAAAAGGAGTAAAGAATAGAGTTTGAAAATATGATTTATTTTACAGTGACATCAAGACATTTCTGGCAGATAAAATGGCTATTTCAGATAATAAGACAGTGCTGGATAAAATGCTGAAAATCATGCTGATAACATAAACTTTCAATTGGCAGTATTTTTTGAGAACTTTTAGAAGTCTTTGTGAGTTGGTAAAAGAAAAATGAACATATACAGGAGGAATTAAAAAAATCTACCCTAAATCTACAACTACATAAAAAGGATAAATATTAACAGGCACGAAGGAGTCTCCTTAAGAGTGAAGTAGTGACATTAAATGGTCAATTGTAGGATCACTGTGTGCTTTTGCAACTGCCTGCAAGGAAGATCACCAGTTCAATATAGAACAAAAAGATTAAAGGAAAATACAGCAATGAGTGTGGAGGATCTGTACACATAATTCCTGATTATTTAGGAAGTAAAGATGTTTTAGAAGTCCCTTGCAGAAAACATTTTTATTAGATCCTTTCAAATCCAAAGGACCTTCCAAGAGACGAAAGAACAAGTAGGAAAAAACACAAATCCTTTGGAAAGTTTGGCAGAGTTAGGAATCAAAGTCATGAAGCTTCAGGAGTGCTGTTATTATTCATGGATGATAACTCAGCTGCTTGTAGATGATTAACTCCTGATAAATATCACAGTGACCCAGATGTGCAAATGAAGATGATTTGAGGAGGATGAGTGACCTTTCTGTTGAGTAGGTCACTGAGCAACTGAGTTTAGATTGGCAACTTGCTTGGTTTTGTGTGTAGTGAAATGCCAAAGTACTAATGTGATGGATGGGGTCCAAAGTGTTTTATGGTACTTTGTCCATAAGGTCACCCACCCCTTACATGCAGATATAAAGTATGTATATATAAAGTATGTATAGAATAACTTACCCATTTAAGAGATGACTTTGTTCCTATTGCTTCTGAAGGTGATCTGTGAAACCCAATCAAGTATACTTATATTTTTTGGATAGTCTTACTTTGCTATCTAGACCAGATTCAAGCAATAGTGAAGAGAAAAATTCCATGTATTTCAACAATGTCACAGCAGCAGGTTTAGCTAGACCAGCTCTTTTCAGCCTCTCAAGAATACCTTTACAAGAAGGATGTCTGCTCCCACAGACTTCAGAACACCATTTGCAATTCCATGATCCTCAGATAGAGAGTTTACTGATTTGTTTTTCCCCAGAAGAACCTTTATGTTGTGGTCTCCTGCCAGAGATTTTGCTCTAGGAACTGTGCCCAGGCAAATGGCAGAACTGTTATGAAATGGTATCCTCACAGGAGTGTGTCAGTAAATAATTTGTCTGAAGGTAGTGTGCAGGGAAGAGAGCCCAGAGCCAAGGACAGACCTTCATCTATGCCTTGGGCTTTGTGTTCCCTCGCAGCTCTGTCAGGCCTAACTGATTACAAACACTCTCATCTCTGGCTAAGCCATAATTCACTTTGTTTCCCCAAAGAGCCAAAGTCTTGGTTCTTTGTCTCAGAGGTCAGGTTTTCATCTAGTCCAATGTTCTGTGTATTATAAAGAAGCACAGAGCTTCCTACCAATAAATCCTGTTCTCTGCTATCAAAGGCTTTGAACACCTTGGGCAGAGGAACAGCTTCAAAGGCGTGGGTAGTTTGATGGGGTTTTTATTTTGAAAGGCATTGCCCTCATTTTTGTCGATTTTCATTGAGTGATGCAGATTTTTAAGTTCCTTTGAACACTCTGAGCAAAAAACTACCATAATCAAATGAAAGAAGTAGATTCTACTTAGGAGGTATAATGGCCATGTCCTGTGGTCCTTGCAGAAATGGGTTAAAAATACAAAGAAGTGTTGTTTTGTTTTGTTTCTTTAATGCTGCTTTCTTCTCCTCTTTCCTTGCTGTCATACTGTACATCTTTTGATAAACCTGTATAGCCCAGCACAGATGCTAGAAGATTTTCATGTGCTTTCATCATCTTTCTCGATGGAAAAGTCCTGTATTGATTTAAAGATCTGTCAGTGGATGGAAACAGAGTTCTATCTCAAGAAAGAACCAGCTAGAATATACATCACTGCTGTGTGTCCTGCTCTCAACCATGCCAAAACACTGAGCAATAGCAGGACTTCAAAAAACATCAGAGAAAGTTCAGGGTGTTCTAAAATAAAAGCAGAAGAGGATCCACCACCACCAGTGGTGTCATGTTTAGACACTCACTTTGGGTACTTCTGAAAGCTTATTCTAAAACTAGTTGTCTTAGCAGCAGCTTCTTAAAAATAATGTATGTGTTTGGAAAGCCAATTAGCTGAGTTGAGGTTTTAAGCTTTTAAAAATCCTGTTATGCCTTGAGTCTGATAAGCTGTGAAATCATGTGTAAGTTACCAATTAGGCTCATCTGGTTTTTTTAATAGGTAAAAAAAAAATCAGATATATTTGAATCGCATTCAAGCCAATTAGGTTCCTTTCAAACAAATGAACTGAAGCCATTAATGGATCTGACTTTGCCCTAGGCTTTTAGCTACCAAATCCACCTCCCTTTGGTTGTTTCTCTACAAAATACCAAATATATAGTGTTTCCATGTTGCTCTTATCACATTTTCATGTGCTTTGGGCCACACAGAGAAGAATAGATAGTTTTGTATCAATTTATATGATCTTAATGAGCGGTTTGTAATAGATAGGAAATCTTCTGCAGAGTCTTGGGTTTTTAGTGAAATCATTACAGATATACTGAACACATTGCAAAAAACTGGAAAAGGTGCCTTCTTCAAGCTATATTGACAAAACTGCTGGAATTCATTCCATATGTGTTAATCGAATGGATGGAAGACTATAGGTAGGGGTTGACATCCATGATGATGCTCTTAGTGAGTGGGAGTTGTTACTATTGCCTGAATTGACACAGGGCCAAGGGTACAGGAGGGGGGTAGTAAATGCAAAACATCTTTCTCCCCACACAAAGTCTGGAATTGGTTCAGTGTGATGTGTCACTTCAGTTGAATTCGCAGCGGTTTGTTTCCCATTCCTCATTTAGAAACATTTCAAACTATCAGACCTTGATTTTCAGTTCTTTGTGGCTGACTGAAAGCTCTCAAACACCCAGTAATGCTGCTTTCACTCCAGAACACAGAACTCTACAGTCATCTCTTGGGAGGGGGAAGAGTGATTCTCAAATATATTTTGCATATTGTGAAAAAAATTCTTCTTTGGAGGCAGATTTGCAAATTAATCTGTCATGCATGCCATTTTATTTATGAATTGTATAAAAGAAAACAGGATAAGCCAATTATGATATTTAACATGTTATTGTTGCAAGACTGCTGTGTGACTCCAGTACTGGAAGCAGCACAAAGTCGGTTATTCCTTAACGATCGTGTATTTCAGGTTAATTTTTCTGATGAACTGTCAACAAATTAACTTCTCTTGTGTGTCTGTCTTTTCACATGAGACAAAGACACATTATCTTCCTGAATAAAAACTCCACTTAGCAAGAGTACAGTTTGAAGGCAAACTGATGGAAACAATACAGAAACCATTTGTTGATGTTAAATTTACGTATTCAATTGAATGTTGGAAAAAAATTAGTTTGCTGTTGAATATTTTAAGTGGCACATCAAAACATTTCAAGTTACACACACGTAGTCTTTGGCTAGACAATCCAATGTCTAATGCAGGGTCAAATTTTGTCCTTGAATTTTCACATAAACAAGTTTTGATAGTTTCTCATGGGCAAAGTGGTTTGGAGACAGCAATGCAGCTGGACGAACCCAGAAGCACCTATTCCCAGACCTACCTGAAAAGGTAGGAAAGGAAACAATAATTACAAGACAGTCTCATCTAAAAAGCACCTGGTCTCCACCTCAGTGTTTTACTGTACTGGGTTATTTGCTTTGGACAGTCTAACATAAGCTTTATATTCTGCTTTCTGCTGAAAAAAACCAATTAATTTCTTTCAGCAAGAGCTTGAGCCACTGTATTCTATGTGTTTGTCACCTCCACAATTCACTTTTGTAATTCATTCACCCTGCCCAGGCTTACTTAAGCTCAGAATGTAAGCCGTAATTCACACGTAGTGTGGTAAACCACATCCTCAGGCAGCAGCGCCGTGGAAAGCCTATTATACAGGTGCTTTATCACATCTGCTGTACTGGGTTCTGAGAGGAAAAAACAATTCCTGTGATAGATTAAGTCTATCCCAATAAGGGCTTCATAAATCAGTGCTCCAGAAAGCAGGAGTGGCTGTGGATGTGTGCTGAGATCCAGGACAGGTTCTAGTCTGGCACATAATTTACAAAGGAAGAGAAATGCCCTTAATGGAATTGAGAGAAAAGCCCAATCAAGCGTAGGGAAATGGCTCTAGTAACCTCATTGCTGTTGGATTCACTCGCTTGTTTCTCCATCATGCCATTCCTCCAACAACCAAAGGAAATCCACAGCATGCTCAGAGGGGGAGTTTGAGATTCTGCTGGGAGAACTCACTGACTTTGGGGAGAAGTCTCTAATCACTGTGAACTAGTTAAAGGCACGAGGAGGGACATGATAAATGTTGTTAGACTGTTGTCAGAGTGGTTTTGACCTTGGGGTTGACGTTTTGATGAAGGTTTGGCAGTATTATTCCTTTACTGGAATTGTTTTGTCCAGTTTTATGAGTAAGCATATCACTCAACTCATACCTGCAGCAGGAAGGATGTACCTCCTTACTCTTTATTATTTTAGTGCAAAAAATTGTAACTCAGTGTGTGAATGACACCATAACTTTTCAGACAAGGTTAGTAGCAGATTATCTGCCAAGATTCTGACAAGTAAGCAACTTCCAGAGGACAGATAAATCAATCTTCCAGAAGGTTATGATGATATAAGACCTATGCTTGAGTGAGAGGGGGAATATTAGAGAGAACAAGGGTGTGTGGAGTTCTCGGTGGGGAGTGCCACTCATGTCTTGGTTCTGAGTATCCCCTTCTCCTGAATCTGGCCCACTGTTTTGGATGCCCTGGCTGTGTTTAGAGCTAAAAAAGAATCCTGAGTAATCCTCTGTCCTATGGGACAGGTCATCCAACTGGATGCTATTTTAACTCTACTGACCAATTTCTTTTCAATAAGGAGGAGTTGTATGTGCTGCCCTGTCAATATATATTCTCATCTGAACCATGTACATGTTAGATAATACTGCAGGAGTAACCCTTTGGATTTTCCCTGCATTAGTCAATAATTAATAGATGAGCTTTTCTTGGCTTCATTTAGCAAAATAAGCATAAAGCTAACAAGTAACCTCAAGATAAAAAAATCAGATGATGCTGGATTATGTGAGCTCAAACATATCACAAAGAAACTTCTATGCCCTACTGCCAGCCACAGTTCTAATCCCAAGTGGCTGCTGATTTGCAGTAGTAATTTATGTCCTCAGTTTGTTTCTGGCCTGAGAGGTGCCAGTGAGTTCTCACGTGCCATGCCTGTTACAGGTGCCACATTGGTATTTTGCTCCTCAGTTTCCTGTCTGTGTACAACGGAGTGCAGTTTTACCTAACACAAACCTTCCGAATTTGGCAAAGGGAAAATGGCTGGGAAATAACTTTGCAGAAGTGATGGACACCAAGACCAAGAGCCAGCAATGGGCTCTTGCACCAAAGGGACCTGGGCTGGTTTAGGAAGACAAGAGGCAGCGGGTTAAAGGAGGGGATCCTTCCCCTCTCCTCAGCCTTGGTGAGCTCAGATCTGGAGTGCTGTGTCCTGTGCTGGGCTCTGCAGTACAAGAGACTCATCAGCAGTCTGGAAGGAATCCAACAAAGGGGCACAACAATGACAAAGATATTGGAGCATTGATCAGATGAGGAGAGGCTGTGAGAGCTGGGATTGTCTCTTCCAGCCTCAATGATTCTGTGGCCTGGATATAATCAGAAAAACCCTCACTTTAGGCACCACCCCTCAAAACTTGTGCTTTTGTAATAAGAATAATGTCACAGCAGATCATTTAGACTTCTGCTTTTTTCAAATAACCCTCCTAGTCAGTTGCTTCTTCTCAAAAAGGATCTCTGATGAAATTTTTGTTGATCACAGGGAGCATATTGTGACAGGAGGGGCTGTTTTATCTGTGAGCAGTCCTGTTGCTGTCATAATTGTGCTACTAGCCAAGATAGCTCTAACCTAATTTCTTGAGGTGTATTGCTCCCACTGCTTGATAACTGTGGACAGGTTGTTCGTTATTCATGGGCTGTACTTAAAGAACTTGACAACCTGTCAGACTTGCCCCCTGAGATGGTAGATATCTAACATTCTCAATTTATCCTAAACATGAATTATTCGTAAATTGTCTTCTTTTGAAAAGAAGTAGTAATGCATCTGCACGCAATTCTGAGATTTGGAGATTTACCAGAATCACTGGGGATGACCAGTGAACTTGAATTTAAGTTTAGAATTTTTGCTTGCTGTACCATTACCATCATTATAACACAGCACCATAATTATTACAGGACACAACCCAATTCTGTGTCAGGGGTGTGTATTGACATTGGTCCAGAAATTGGTTTTTTTAACAAAAATTTATTCAAGGGTCTTCCCTTCCTTCTGGCTTTACTTAGGATTTGCCACCTCTCTGCCCCTTGGCTGTCTCTCTATATCCTGTGGTAATATAGTCAAACAACCACACACAAAACTTCTTTCTTTTCTCCAATATAATTCTCTATTAGATGATCTGGTGAATTCACTGGTGAATAGTGTATAAATTTGGTTTGATACTGACATCTTTCATTTAGCTTGAAATTGCGTGCATAAAGTTGCAGATGAGAACTTAGGTGGATTTTCAAATGCAGGACTTAAGTGCAGACAGCCTTGGAGGACCTTGTCTAGAATTGCTTGCTCATGGGTGGTGCCCAGGACATGTGGAAGCACTCCAAGCTCTAGAATGCTCAGCCTGCTTGTTGAACAACCTTTCCATTTCCAAGGGCAATTTTTGAGGAAGTAGCAATATAAAATGCTGCAATCTGTGATCATTTGGCTCCTATTTCCAGTAACGCGATCAGACTGTCATTAGGAACAAGCATATGTCTGTCAATGAAATAATTGACTTTATAACTCTGGTGGAAGGCTGTCATGGGTATTATTCATATATCAAAATTATTCAGATTGCACCTTCAAATATTAAAGCATCTTTGATATGAGAAGTTATAGATATTTCCTGTTTTAAGAATGAGCCTTAGTTGGTGAGAAATTCTGTCTGAAACAAATGAAAGTATCCGATGGCACAGACTGGACGAGGGCCTGTGGCCTCACCTCTCCTTGCCTGTGCTCTAGATCAGGAGAAGTGGTTGTCTTTGAACCAGCTGCAATAATGTTTTTGGTGTGCAGGCATTTGTCTGTATTTACAGTGAATTTTACAGTGAATTTTACAGTGCCTGTCCAAACTGCTCCCCTGAGAGCCAGCTCCAGGCAGAGGTACTGGGATATAGCCCTGCAAGCTGGCCTCATCTCCCAGCTCTAAAGCAATATGGCTCAGGGAAGAAACAACCCTACAGTTGAAAAAGAATCCAGAAAGACCCTAAAATTAGTTTATGTCTTCTCTTTTGAAGTTACCACAGATAAATATTTCTGTTTATGGTTTCAGAAAACAGTCCTATGGACCGTCACTGTGTTCCCACTCTTCTGGGTAATGACTTGCCTTAAGGTACTGCTTTCACACCAAAGCAAAAATTTTCAAACTTTATTTTTAAGGAGCTGCAAAATTAACTGTTTGATTTCTGCTGAGCCTGGCACATTTCTAATGTCAAACTGTGAGAGAATGATACAAATACTGTCTGAGTTACTTCTGCTTTCTGAACTGGAATTACTGTGGAGTTCCTGTAGGAAGAGAACCAGCTCTGTTGGAGCAAGATGCAGAGCTGCTTTGCCAGTGTTTCTATAATGTCCATCTCATGTGCTGCTGGCACGCTGGAACAAATTGAGTTGGTTTATGCACAGATTTGCTTCTTAATGGAAAAAGTTTAATTAAGAAGATCTGTGTTAACATAAAGTCATTAAAACCCCCTTAACATATTCACAGAATCATAGAATCATAGAATTAACTGGGTTGGAAGAGACCTCCGAGATCAGCAAGTCCAACCCTTAATCCCACCCCACTGTGATTACCAGATCATGGCACTCAGTGCCACATCAGCCTCATCTTAAACACCTCCAGGGACAGTGAATCCACCACCTC